>CM075991.1:10801728-11011119 GCA_038087875.1 Malacoraja senta
GGGTGCTGTCTATATGGAGTTCGTACGTTCTCCCCGTGACCTGCGTGGGTTTTCTCCGGGTGCTCCAGTTTCCTCCCACGCTCCAGACGTACAGGTTTGTAGGTTAATTGGCTTGTTAAAAATTGTAAATTGTCCCTAGTGTGTGTAGGATAGTGTTAGTGTTGGGTGGATAGTAGGTCGGCACGGACTCGGTGGGCCGAAGGGCCTGCCTCTGCGCTGTATCTCTAATCTAAAAATTCACGTCCAGATTGTTAATGTACATGATAAATATTACCATGGAACATAAAAGGAACTGCAGATACCGGCTGATAATAAAAAGACACATAGTGATCAACGGGTCCAGCAGGTGAACATGGATAGGTGTTGTTTCGAGTTGAGAACTTCTTGCGAAAAAGCTCCTGAATTCTGGTCCCGACCCGAAAGGACACCTATCCATGTTCTCCTGACCCGCTGAGTTACTCCAGCCCTGTGCGTCCTTCTTTGAACAAACATGTTTCCGTTCCCAGTGTCACTGACGCCCAACACAAAAAACCTTCCATCACTCTCTGCATCCTGTTTTAGATCCAATTTGCCAACATGCCTTTGAACACAAAGGATCTGATACTTTGTATTAATCTCGCCTGTAAGAACTTATCCAAGGCCTGACTGAAGAGAATGTTAACGATATTAACCGCACTGCCCTTGTCAATACACTTTGTAACTACTTCAATAAAAAAAATCATCCAAATCGGCCAAACAGCATGTTTGCCGAACAAAAGCACGCCAACTATCTTGGACTAACCCACTTCCTTCCAAATGTGAATTAATCCTCTTCTTCTGGACTTCTTCTAGACTCAGGAATCAATAGCCAATAGACAATAGGTGCAGGTGTAGGCCATTTGGCCCTTCGAGCCAGCACCGCAATCGGAGGGGTAACCTTTTCACACAAAGGGCGGTGGGTGTATGGAACGAGCTGCCAGAGGAGGTAGTTGAGGCTGGGACCATCCCAACATTTAAGAAACCTGTTCACGTCCTGTACCTTGGAGAGAGTTTCTAGATGAGCTGAATACATGGGAGGAATAAATCCGGTAGAGTCTCCTGCCCGGAGTAGGTGAATTGTGGACCAGAGGACATAGGTTTACGGTGAAGGGGAAACGATTTAATAGGAATCTAATGGGGTAACTTTTTCACACAAAGGGTGGTGGGTGTATAGAATGAGCTGCCGGAGGAGGTAGTTGAGGCAGGGACTATCGCAACGTTAAAGAAACAGTTAGACAGGTACATGGGTAGGACAGGTCTGGAGGCCAAACGCAGGCAGGTGGGACTAGTGTATCTGCGACATGTTGTCCGGTGTGGGCAAGTTGGGCTGAAGGTCCTGTTTCCACGCTGTATCACTCTACGACTCTAATTTCCCTGCCATAATAGTACTTTGTATTGTTCAGCAATATGTAATGCAATAAATAATTCAGTGAGTTCGATAGAAGCTGATGGTTTTTACCATTATATTTGAATGCAGTGAGTTTTATAATGCATTCTCCAACCTACAATCTAGGGTTCTCTGCGACTGCAATCACATCTGTCAGCAGAGTTACGGGAGCAGTTATAGATATAAAGAGGGGAATCCTATTTTGTATTCATTAATTCATTTTATGGTCCACATAACTTAATCCGCATTCACGTTCCGCTTATATTTCGACGACATCCTCGGTTCTGACTGCCGTTTATTTTATTTATTTCGTCTGCGTTATTGAGTTGCTCGGGAAAAAAAATCGAGGGTTAATTAAGCTTTCCGCAGTGAAGCTTGTCAGAACAGTGTCAACAGATGCAAATGCACTGTGCTGCCAATTCCTGCACTTTGGGCGAGGAGTGGGTGGGGAATGGAAGAAGCTCCAAGCAAAATGGTATTGATTCAACGGCTCATAAGATCATAAGTGATAGGAGCAGAATTAGGCCATTCGGCCCATCAAGTCTACTCCACCATTCAATCAAGGCTGATCTATCTCTCCCACCTAATCCCATTCTCACAGAGAGTGTGAGTCTGTGGAATTCTCTGCCTCAGAGGGCGGTGGAGGCAGGTTCTCTGGATGCTTTCAAGAGAGAGCTAGATAGGGCTCTTAATAATAGCGGAGTCAGGGGATATGGGGAGAAGGCAGGAACGGGGTACTGATTGGGGATGATCAGCCATGATCACATTGAATGGCGGTGCTGGCTCGAAGGGCCGAATGGCCTACTCCTGCACCTATTGTCTATTGTCTATTCCCCTGCCGTCTGCCCTTAACCTCTGACACCCGTACTAATCAAGAATATATCTATCTATCTCTGCTTTAAATATATCCACTGACTTTACCTCCACTGCCTTCTGTGGAAAAAAAATCCACAGATTCCACAGAATTCCCTCCTCATCTCCTTCCCAAAAAGAATGACCTTTAATTCTGAGGACCTCTAGTCCCAGACTATCCCACTAGTGGAAACATCCGCTCCACATCCATTCTAGCCAGGCCTTTCACTATTCTGTACGTTTCAATGATGTCCCCCCTCATTCTTCTAAACTCCAGCGAGTACAGGCCCAGTGCTGTCAAACGCTCAGTCATAGAAACATAGAAACATAGAAATTAGGTGCAGGAGTAGGCCATTCGGCCCTTCGAGCCTGCACCGCCATTCAATATGATCATGGCTGATCATCCAACTCAGTATCCCGTACCTGCCTTCTCTCCATACCCCCTGATCCCTTTAGCCACAAGGGCCACATCTAACTCCCTCTTAAATATAGCCAACGAACTGGCCTCAACTACCCTCTGTGGCAGAGAGTTCCAGAGATTCACCACTCTCTGTGTGAAAAAAGTTCTTCTCATCTCGGTTTTAAAGGATTTCCCCCTTATCCTTAAGCTGTGACCCCTTGTCCTGGACTTCCCCAACATCGGGAGCAATCTTCCTGCATCTAGCCTGTACAACCCCTTAAGAATTTTGTAAGTTTCTATAAGATTCCCTCTCAATCTCCTAAATTCTAGAGAGTATAAACCAAGTCTATCCAGTCTTTCTTCATAAGACAGTCCTGACATCCCAGGAATCAGTCTGGTGAACCTTCTCTGCACTCCCTCTATGGCAATAATGTCCTTCCTCAGATTTGGAGACCAAAACTGTACGCAATACTCCAGGTGTGGTCTCACCAAGACCCTGTACAACTGCAGTAGAACCTCCCTGCTCCTATACTCAAATCCTTTTGCTATGAAAGCTAACATACCATTCACTTTCTTCACTGCCTGCTGCACCTGCATGCCTACTTTCAATGACTGGTGTACCATGACACCCAGGTCTCGTTGCATCTCCCCTTTTCCTAGTCGGCCACCATTTAGATAATAGTCTGCTTTCCTGTTTTTGCCACCAAAATGGATAACCTCACATTTATCCACATTAGACTGCATCTGCCAAACATTTGCCCACTCACCCAGCCTATCCAAGTCACCTTGCAGTCTCCTAGCATCCTCCTCACAGCTAACACTGCCCCCCAGCTTAGTGTCATCCGCAAACTTGGAGAAACCTGTCGTGTCTTCCATGCTCTCGTTGTATCAGTCCCAGGGCACACTCCAGGCCACTTGTGCAGAATACTGGTAGCTGACTTGCTTTTCATGAATTTTGCCCCCCCCAGCTGTTATCAGGCAACTGAACCATCCTACCACAACCAGAGAGCGGTCCTGAACTACTATCTACCTCATTGGGACCCTCGGACTATCCTTGATCGGACTTTACCTTGCACTAAACGTTATTCCCTTATCGTGTGTCGAAACACTGTAAATGGCTCGATTGTAATCATGTATTGTCTTTCCGCTGACTGGTTAGCACGCAACAAAAGCTTTTCACTGTACCCCAGTACACGTGACAATACGCTAAACTAAACTAAAGAGATACAACGGGCAGCAGGCCCTTCGGCCCACCGAGTCCATGCCGACCATCATCGATCATCCACCCGGTTACAGGGAGAACGTGCAAACTCCACACAGTAAGCACCCGAGGTCAGCATCAAATCCCGGGTCTCTGGCGCTGGAAGAGAGCAGCCCTACCAGCTGCACCACTGTTGCCTTCTTGAGCAAAACACAGCGGGTCGGGTAGCATCTGTGGAGGCAACGGATGGGCGACACTTCGGGTCGGGACCCTTCTTCAGGTAACACATAATTACCTGACAGTCTGCAGAAGGGTCCTGACTCGAAGCATCGTCTGTCCATTTCCCTCCACAGATGCTGCCTGACCTGCTGAGTTCCACCAGCACTTTGTGTTCAGCTCAAGATTCTAGCAGTTCACCTGCAGTTCCTTCTGTCTCCAAAATAGCATCTGCAGTTCCTAGTATCTCCTTCCTTAGGGCAGGGCTGAAACCCCACATCTCAGTCTGTTGATATCCGTGGTGAATGTTGAACGAAATACTCTCGGACAAACAGAGTCTCTGATCAGTCTTATCATAAACAAACTTCACTTTAGTTTTTACGATAAATGTCGCTTTGCACTTGTCCTGCACACCCCTAACGTCTGCCTGTGCATCATCTTGTGTCTTAACAATGTCAGCGTCTTGTGTTGGATCCCAGCCTGAAGTCATTGCTGTCAGTATATTGTGCTGCATGGTCAAGTTGTCCCAGTTAGGCAGCTTCACCACCGATGTATCCATTTGGTCTCGACCTGAAACGTCACCTATTCCTTCGCTCCACAGATTCTGCCTCACCCGCTGAGTTTCTCCAGCATTTTTGTCTACCTTATCCATTTTATAAAGTTACCTCAGCAGACATGTATCAAAGAAAACAGACGAAAAGCAACCCGGAACTTTGTTGAACTATGCTTTGTTTTAATATTTATTTATCTGAAACTAAAAACTCAAGACCAATATTACCTGAAAATGCCTGACGGCGAAACCATACAAAGTCAAAACTGGGTGATAATTCTTCAAACATGTCCCCGTCGGTTATTCTGTAAGTAACAAAATTCCAGATTCTGGCAACTCAAGGCAAATCTACCCCCCACTCTTTACAGCTGGTGATCTTACCTGGAGATCGGTGCAGGTGCAGGTGCAGAGGTAGAGATGGGACCTGAAGGGGGATTATTTAATGTCCCAGCTGAATGGCAGCATCCTGAAGCCAGACCCGTTTCAGAGGATGTTCTTGTCTAATGGGTTAGCGATGAGGATCAGTTATCTCAGCCGCAGTGTGGGTTCTGTGCTGGCCTATTGACTGATGGTGTTGTGTCAGTCAGTGCACCCCAGGCAACTAGCAGTCATATGCTGTCAGACGACCCAATTCTCCAATGGACCCACAACGTGTCTGTCAGGGAAGGGATTGAAATGGAAAACTTTCGAATTTAGGTTTTCGAGATACAGCGCGGAAACAGGCCCTTCGGCCCACCGAGTCCGCGCTGACCAGCGATCGCCCCGTACACTAATGTGTGGGAAGGGGCTGCAGATGCTGGTTTACACCGACCACAGACACAAAAGGCTGGAGTTCCTCAACGGGTCAGGCAGCACCTCTGGAGAAAAGGAATAGGTGACGTTTCAGCTCGAGACCCTTATGAAGAAAGGTCCCGACCCGAAACGTCACCTATTCCTTTTCTCCAGAGAAGCAACCGTAGGGCCAATTTACCATTTTTTCCGAAGCCAATTAACCTACAAACCTGCACGTCTTTGGAGTGTGGGAGGAAGCCGGAGCACCGGGAGAAAACCCACAGGGTCACGGGGAGAACGTACAAACTCCGCACAGACAGCACCCGTAGTCAGGATCGAACCTGGGTCTCTGGAGCTGTAAGGCCGCAACTCTACCGCTGCGCCACCGTGCCGCCCTTTATTCAAATTTGTTCTTAAGTCAAGGAAGTAACTTAGTCAGCCTTACAAGATAAGGCAACCAAAATGATACAGGAACGGCACAGTGCCAAGAGACCCAGGTTCGATCCTGACTATGGGTGCTGTCTGTGTGGAGTTTGTACGTTCTCCCCGTGACCCTGTGGGTTTTCTCCCGGTGCTCCGGCTTCCTGCGGAGTGTGCACGTTCTCCCTGTGGATGAGTGGGTTTTCTCTGGGGGCTCTGGTTTCCTCCCACATTCCAAAGATGTGTAGGTTAATTGGCTTCTGGAAATTGTCCCCAGTGACAGCATAGGACAAGTTTACGGGGAGATCGCTGGTCGACCTGAACTGGATGGGCTGATGGGCCTGTTTCCATGCTGTATCTCTAAATTAAACTAAATTAAACTAATCAGCCATTGAGGTACAGAAACTGGGCCTTCAAATCTAGTCAGTGGAGAGACTATACATAATTACAATCAAGCCGTCCATAGTGTACAAGTACAGGATAAAGGGAATAACGTTTAATGAATGAATATGTTTATTGGCCAAGTATTCACATACAAGGAATTTGCCTTGGTGCTCCGCCCGCAAGTGATAACATGACATACAGTGACAGTTAAGAATGATACATAAAGTTACATTAGTGCAAGACAAAGTCCAGTGAGGTCCGATTAAAGATAGTTTGAGGGTGTCCAATGAGGTAGATGGGAGGTCAAGAGCGCTCTCTAGTTGGTGAGAGGATGTTTCAGTTGCCTGATAACAGCTGGGGAGAAGGTAGACAAAAATGCTGGAGAAACTCAGCGGGTGAGGCAGCATCTATGGAGCGAAGGAAATAGGCAACGTTTCGGGCCGAAACCCTTCTTTGATGGGGGGTGGGGGGAGAAGAAGGGAAAAAGGAGGAGGAGGAGGAGGAGGAGCCCGAGGGCTGGGGAGAAACTGTCTCTGAATCTGGAGATGTATTCACCTCAAGTCACGGCGCCCCTTTGCCACGCAAACCCAATAGCTGCTCTGCACAACACCGGCTGACGAAGACGAGATGGAGAGACCAGTGGAAGTCAGGGGAACCATCTAGGCTACACCATTACATGTGCAACTTTATTTTTTACTGCAACTGCAACTTTATTTATATAGCACATTTCATACACGAGGCAGACTCAAAGTGCTTCACATAAAAACATCTCATACAATAAAATGAAATAATAAAATGAAATAAAATAGAAGAATTAAAAGAAAAGAAAAGCAAAGTTAAATATGCATCAGAGAAAAGTGCAAAAGTTAAAAGTACAATGTAGTTATGATTTAGCTGAAAGCTAAAGTAAACATCAAAGTTGTCAGTCTTGTTTTAAAAGTGGTGAAAGTAGGGGCAAGTCTTAAATCTTCAGGAAGTTTATTCCAGCTATTTGTTGCATAGTAACACATTTTTTGGTCTTTGTTAGAACTCTAGCAACAGCGTTCTGAACAAGTATTGGCCAAGTATTCACATACAAGGAATTTGCCTTGGTGCTCCGCCCGCAAGTGACAACATCTTAAATCTTCAGGAAGTTTATTCCAGCTATTTGTTGCATAGTAACTAAATCCAGCTTTCCCATGTTTTCTATTTACTCTGGGAATCACTAACAGATTGGTCTCAGAAGTACAATTTAAATTTTATTTATTAGAAGTACATTACATTACAACCAATTACATTAGAAGGCTTATATAGTGGAAGCATGTCAGTGATATACTTTGGCCCTAAACCATGTAGTGATTTATAGGTGAGCAGCAGGATTTTGAAATCAATTCTCTGACATACAGGGAGCCAATGTAAGGATTTAAGAATTGGTGTAATGTGTTCACATTTTTTGGTCTTTGTTAGAACTCTAGCAACAGCGTTCTGAACAAGCTGTAGCTGCCTGACAGTTTTTTCCGGCAGACCTGCAAGGAGACCGTTACAATAATCTAGCCTGCTAGTAATAAAGGCATGTACAAGTTTTTCTAAGTCTTGAGCTGACATGACATCGATGACTCCATGGACGTCCCTGGCCAGGACCTGCCCCGAAAGCAGTGGACAACCCTCAACCGCTTGAGGACGCTATGGAGTAGCGATGAAGAGGTGGGGCCTCGTGGACAGCGAGCGCCTCCTGTGAGTGTGGGGACCCAACACAGACGGTGGAGCACATAGTCACCAGTTGCCCCAAACACCAGCCACCGAATGGTGAACGAGGTCTGATTGACCTGGACGATGACACGTTGGCCTGGCTCGCCTCAACGGAGCTGCAGGTCTGAAAGACACGCGACAGAAGAAGAAGAGGAGGTGTATTCAGCTATTATTTGTTATTTATTTGTTGTGTTGTTGTGTTAGACAATGTGCCTCTTAAGCCGCAGTATCTGATTGTTCCATTCTGGTGCCCAGGCCACGACAATCAACCACTCTTGAGTCTTACGCAGGAGAGAGTCCTGAGACTTGGCTGGATTTCCCAGCCTGTGTTGCTTCATTCAGAAAAGCCATCGGATGGCAGCACTGAGCCAAAGTCCCTCTGACTGGAATCACTATTTAGTTTAGTTTGGAGATACAGCGCGGAAACAGGCCCTTTGTCCCATCCAGTCCGCGCCGACCAGCGACCCCTACATATTAGAAACATAGAAAATACATAGAAAATAGGTGCAGGCCATTCGGCCCTTCGAGCCTGCACCGCCATTCAATATGATCATGGCTGATCATCCAACTCAGTATCCTGTACCTGCCTTCTCTCCATACCCCCTGATCCCTTTAGCCACAAGGGCCACATCTAACTCCCTCTTAAATATAGCCAATGAACTGGCCTCAACTACCTTCTGTGGCAGAGAGTTCTAGAGATTCACCACTCTCTGTGTGAAAAATGTTTTTCTCATCTCGGTCCTAAAGGATTTCCCATCTATCCTTAAGCTGTGACCCCTTGTCCTGGACTTCCCCAACATCGGGAACAATCTTCCTGCATCTAACCTGTTCAACCCCTTAAGAATTTTGTAAGTTTCTATAAGATAACCCCTCAATCTTCTAAATTCCAGCGTATACAAGCCGAGTCTATCCAGTCTTTCTTCATATGAAAGTCCTGACATCCCAGGAATCAGTCTGGTGAACCTTCTCTGTACTCCCTCTATGGCAATTAACACTATCCTACATACACTAGGGACAATTATCGCACTATTAACACTATCTTACACACACTAGGGACAATTTTTACATTTTACCAAGCCAATTAACCTACATACCTGCACGTCTTTGAGGTGTGGGAGGAAACGGAAGATCTCGGAGAAAACCCACGCAGGTTACGGGGAGAAGGTACAAACTCCGTACAGGCAGCACCTGTAGTCAGGATCGAACCCGGGTCTCTGGCGCTGTCAGGCAGCAGCTCCACAGCTGCTAGGAGAAGGTGACAACGAGGCATTCAAAGTAAAATGTAATCAGGAGGACAGTACACTTTGTTTTTTGTTTTATAAACCAGCGTTGCAGTTCCATCTTTCTTGATAAACTTATATTTGTTATTGTTTATGCACACGCAGGCACTTTAATTCATGATAGGAACATATAAAACAACATGAATGTTCCCAGAAATCATAACCTGGGATTACTAAAGAATTTTATGTTCTGTGAAAGTATAAAAATCATTGCAATTTCATTTCAGCATTTTAATTTCAGATTGTATCCCAGATATGGAAAAACCTCATTTAAAATTAATTCTAATGTGGATTTAAACCCGCTGTAAAGATAAGATACAGAGGGTGTGTGTTATAAGTCAATTTGAACTTCTTCAAAGCACTTTGTGCTAATTGGATTAGGAAGAAATGCATCTTGCATCCTTTATTTCATTTGTCAATTAAACCCTTCGGAAGGCATGGTGGCGCAGCGTTAGAGACCCGAGTTCGATCCCAACCATGGTGCTGTCTGTACGGAGTTTGTACGTTCTCCCCATGACCGCATAGATTTGCACCGAGATCTTCCGTTTCCTCCCACACTCCGAAGACGTTCAGGTTCGTAGGTTAATTGGCTTGGTGTATGTGTAAAAAATATTATCCTGAGTGTATGATAGTGTTAATGTTCAGGGATTGGCTGGTCGGTGTGGATTCGGTGGGCCCAAGGGGCTGTTTCCATGCTGTATCTCTAAACTAAAACTAGACAGTATGGGTTTCTTCCAGGTACTCCGGTTTCCTCCCGCATAGCAGAGACGTGCAAGGTTGTAAGTTAATTGGTCCTCTGCAAATTGTCCCTCATGTGTAGGGAGTGGATGAAAAAGTGGTTCAAGATAGAACTAGAGTGAATGGGTGATTGATGGTCAGTGGAGACTTGGTGGGCCAAAGGGCCTGATTCCATGCTGTATCTATCAATCAATCAAAGCTATACAGGCTCTTCGGCCCATCATATCCACGATGGCCATTAAGCATCCACACTAATCTGATTTTGCTGAATTTGGATCCTTCTATGCTTTAGAGAATCATATAGTTGTCAAGATATTGCTTAAATGTTCAAAGGTTATGGGGAGAAGGCAGGAGAATGGGGTTGAGGGAGAAAGATAGATCAGCCACGATTGAATGGCGTAGACTCGATGGGCCGAATGGCCTAATTCTGCTCCTAGAACCTATGCACAATGGCGTGAGGGTGATGGAAAGAGCGAGAGGTGATCGAAAGTGAGAGAGGGAGAAAGAGATGGAGAGAGGAGAGAAGGAGAAAGGGCAGTCACAGTGGCGCAGCGGTAGAGTTGCTGCCTTACAGCGAATACAGCCCCGGAGACCCAGGTTCGATCCCGACTACGGGTGCTGTCTGTACGGAGATTGTACGTATTCCCTGTAACCTGCGTGGGTTTTCTCCGAGACCTTCGGTTTCCACACACACTCCAAAGACGTACAGGTTTGTAGGTTAATTGGCTTGGTAAATGTAAAAATTGTCCCCTAGTGGGTGTAGGATAGTGTTAATTTGCGGGGATCGCTGGTCGGCACGGACTCGGTGGGCTGAAGGGCCTGTTTCCGCGCTGTATCTCTAAACTAAACTGAACTAAAGGAAGGGAGAGAAAATAAATGAAACGATGAACGAAAACTAACCAGAGCATAATTCTTTTTTTTTTTTTTAAATTTAAATTTTATTTATTAGAAGTACATTACATTACAACCAATTACATTAGTACTCGTCACATATATCTTATTACAATTAATGTACTCCGTTTATTTTTTACACTAATAAAGGGAAAGGATGAGATTGAGAGAAAGAAGAAAGTGAAGGAAAAAAGTGAAAGTGTAAAAAACGTGACAACAAAAAAACAAAAAACAAAGACCCTATAAGAAATAAATTAAAAACAAAAAGAGTTAAGAAATAGACCCTAAAAAAGAAGAAAAAAGAGAAAGAGGGAAAAGAGAAAAACAAATACTTTGTTGTAAGCATCACGCAAATGGGATATACCAACTCTCCAGCTTTCATCCCCCCTTACCTGACCTCAGTTTTTTTTTAGTACTTTTGCACCCTATACTTGTAATAATTCTATAAATGCAGACCACGTCAGGTGGAAGTGATCTGGTTTACCTGCCAGGAGGAGTCTTATCCATTCTAGGTGTAATGTTTCGAACATATTTGAAATCCACATGTTTATAGTTGGTATTGGAGCGTTTTTCCAGAATTTTAGGATTAACTTTTTTCCAGTTATTAACCCATAGTCTATTAGTTTCTTTTGGAACACATTTAGTTCTGGACTATCTTCCGTTGTTCCGAAGATAATCCATTCTGCTTTGGGTATCAGTTTAATTTTAAATAATTTTGTAAAAATTTCAAAACTTTCAATCCAAAATTTTTGAATTTTTGTACAGAAAACAAATGAGTGCGCTATAGTAGCTTCTTGAGATTGACATTTATCACAAATTGATGATACATTTGGGAAAATGTTATTGATTTTAGTTTTAGAATAATATAATCTATGTAAAATGTTAAATTGTATTAAAGTGTGTCTTACATTAATCGAACATTTATGCACATTTAATAAATGTTCATTCCACCTTTCCTTTGAAATTTTAATAGCTAATTCTTGTTCCCAGTCTCTTCTAATACCTTCCGTAGATGGTATTTCTACATTTAAAATAATATTATACAAATATGATATTAAGTTTGCTGATTCAGCTTTTATCTGCATTGCTTCATCCAATACATCTGTTGAGGTATTATGATGATCTTTTGTATATTTTTTCAAATAGTCACATATTTGAAAATATTTAAAATATTGATTATTTCCGAGTTTATATTTTATTTGTAATTGTTGGAATGAGAGTAATTTTCCAGTTTCGTACAAGTCACCGAACGTTTTAATTCCTAGTCTATCCCATTGTATGAAAGATTTGTCTGTCATAGAGGGATTAAATGAAGGGTTATTAATTATGGGAGATAAAAGTGATAAATTTCTTAATTTTAAATTTTGTTTTATTTGTTTCCAAGTTCTAATTGTACCATGTATAATTGGGTTTTTGTTATAATTTATGTTATTCGGTTTCATTGGTGAGAGAAGGATCGCTCCAATGTTTCCAGAGGAGCAGTCCTCTCTCTCCATTACAATCCAGTCCACTTGCTGGGCAGAGTTGTCCATCAGTTGAATCATATTTTTAATATTTACTGACCAATAGTAATACATGAAGTTAGAGAGTGCTAAGCCCCCTAATACTTTAGCTTTGTTCAAGTATGTTCTTTGTATTCTATGTGATTTATAGTCCCATATAAAATTCGTAATGTCTGAATCCAGTTTAAAAAAAAACTTCTTTGGTAGGTATATAGGAATCGATTGAAATAGGTATAAAATTTGTGGTAAAAAGATAATTTTTATTGCATTTATTCGGCCTATTAAAGACATCGGGAGCATTTTCCAAAATTTAATTAGTGTATTTAATTTATTAAGTAAGAGATCAAAATTTGCTTTAAACATGCCTTGATATGTTCTAGTGATTTCGATTTCCAAGTATTTAAATTTTTCTGTAGCTATTTTAAAAGGGAATTTTAAAAGATGTATTGAGTCTTTCGGTTTTATTGACATAATTTCACTTTTATTCCAGTTTATTTTATATCCAGAAAAGGATCGAAAATCCTCAATTAAGTTTAATATATTTGGTATAGTAATTTGAGGTTTTGTAATGTACAGTAATATATCATCCGCGGATAAAGATATTTTATTATTTGAATATTTAGTATTATACCCATGGATATCTGGGTGTGTTCTACCAGAGCATAATTCATTCAGAAGTTTGAACAGGGCAAGTTTATCAAACTACATTTGAAGTTCGCACAGAATAGCTGCCTCAGCACATTCTCCACCAGATGTCAGTACAAGCTGTCCCTCATCCAAGTGTACTCCATCTATCATTAGCACTCACTCACCCTTCAACCTCTGAGCTTTTATTCTCAGTCAGACGCTCCTTGCTTTATTCCCGTCGATTCCAGCAATAGTCTGAATGTTGCCCTCTTTTAAGTCATCTCACTCTCGCCCTCCTTAGAACCAGCACCTCTAGGCGATTGCTGCCTGACAGATTGGGCCCATCTATCAGATGAAGTGTTGGTCTTTAACGCAACTTGGCGGACATGAAGTATCCAAGGGCACAATTCTGAGGATGAGTGGAAGTGATCTCTTTGTCAACCCGATCACCAGTGGTGGGGCACAGTGGTGCTGCCTTACAGCGCTGGAGACCCAGGTTCGATCCTGACTACGGGTGCTGTCTGTACGGAGTTTGCATGTTTTTTGATATTGACATTGACGAGTTTGTATGATATTGAATGGCGGTGCTGGCTCGAAGGGCTGAATGGCATACTCCTGCACCTATTGTCCATGTTTCTATGTTCTCTCTGTGACCGTGTGTGTTTCCTCCGGGTGCTCCGGTTTCCTCCCACATTCCAAAGACTTGCAGGTTTGTAGGTTAATTGGCTTCTGTAAATTGTCCCCTAGTGCGGAGGATAGAAATCGTGTATGGGTGATCGCTGGTCGGAGTGGACTCGGTGGGTCCATAATGCCACTATCTGCCTCAACAGCACGTGTAAGACTGCATTAATTTCACTCTTTACATTAATAATGGATAAAAAGCGCAGGTTAAAGATTTTAAGTTATGTTGAATATGTTAGCACCCAAGTGAATTTCCACATGAAGTATTGCTGGTGCTCATATATAGTATTACCTCTTGAGGACATGGCAAAGGAGACATAGCATGGAAACAGGCCCTTCGGCCCAACTTGCCCATGCCGACCAGAATGCCCCATCTACACTAGTCCCACCTACCCGCGTTTAACCCATATCCCTCTAATCCATGGACCTGTCCAAATATCTTGGAAATGTTGTTATAATTGCTTCAACCTTGGTATATATAACAATAATGTTAAACTAAACTAACCTACCTCTTCTGGCTACTCATTCCATGTACCCATCTCCCTATGAGAGAAAAAAATGAAACATCACCTCTCCACGTTCTCCAGAGAGGCTGCCTGACCCGCTGAATTACTCCAGCACTTTGTGCCCATTTATAATTCTCCTGATCCCAACTATCCCATGGATGTGAAGATCTGCGATCCACTCAACATGGGCTTGGTCTGAACACATCTCCATTGAATCCAATCTGTTGGAAGAAGCGTGATTGAGCCAGCCTATCTGTCTAGTCGTCCGAAGACTTTATCTGGTGGCACGGTGGCGTAACGGTAGAGCTGCTGCCTTACAGCGCCAGAGACCAGGGTTCGATCCTGACTATGGGCGCTGTCTGCACGGAGTTTGTACGTTCTCCCCGTGACCTGCGTGGGTTTTCTCAGAGATCTTCGGTTTCCTCCCACACCCCGAAGACGTACAGGTCTGTTGGTTAATTGGCTCGGTATAGACAATAGGTGCAGGAGTAGGCCATTCGGCCCTTCGAGCCAGCACCGCCATTCAATGTGATCATGGCTGATCATCCCCAATCAGTACCCCGTTCCTGCCTTCTCCCCATATCCCTTGACTCCTCTATTTGTAAATTTAAAATTGTGTAAATGTGAAAATTGTCCCTAGTGTGTGTAGGGTAGGGAATCACTGGTCGGTGTGGACTCGGTGGGCCGAAGGGCCTGTTTCCAGGCTGTATCTCTGAAAACAAAACAAGCAAAAAGATCTCCGAGCCTTGTTGGGAAACTCTCTGTGCTTTGATGGAATGGGCAGCTGACACAGGTAAGTCAGCACAAATCGTATGTTTAATAGACCACTGCACCATTTGTTGAGAAGAGCACTTAATTGATTGCCTTAATTAGATCATGAATATGGCTGAGGTAATGCCTACTGAACAGCAATAACAATGAGACAAGAATGAACTGCAGCATTAAAAGACGTCACTGAAACACTGAATCAAGAATTAATTCTTAATGTATTGCGGGAGTCTTGCTCATCAACATGTGTCACACCACAGCATGGTGAGATGTAAAGATAAGTTTGGAGCTAACTATCTCCTGCTGCTCCCCCACTGTGATTCCTCCTTCTCTCTGACTCTACGATCACGTTTTAACCCAGATTCGCTACCACAGCCACGTGTGTCTAACAATGGCCTGTTTCCTTTATCATCGCTACTTTTCTGCACATCTTTCATTCATTTCTTCTATATCTCTCTCCGTCACCGTCTGTATCTCTCGTTTCCCTCTCCCCTGGCTCTCGGTCGGAAGAAGGGCCACCTGTTCCTTCTCTCCAGAGATGCTGCCTGCATTTGCTCCAGCATTTTGTGTCCATTCACATGGATATCTCTACAATAGGCCTTCTCAGTAGAGAATAACTGAATGGTACGGAAAATCAATGGTATCTGGCCAAGAAATCGACAGTACATCTGCTTTTTTGGAAGCTATGAATGTCATTAGAGTTTGCAAATGTGATCTCAGTGTGTGGGCACAGGGGACAGAATGCGCAGTAAATGTCATCTTGCTATAGATGTGCCCACAGTAAACATTGTGCAGAAAATGGAATAAAGTCTGATCGGGAAGTTGGCCGCGATAAATAAGGGCTCCATCCAAACTTCCAGTGCCGTCTGTGTGGAGTTTGCAACCTCTCCTTGTGACCACAAGTCTGACAGCGCCAGACACCCAGGTTCGATCCCGACTGTATGGAGTTTGTACGTTCTCCACGTGACCATGAGGGTTTTCTCCGGGATCTTCGGTTTCCTCCCACACTCCTAAGACGTACAGGTTAATTATAGGCTAATTGGCTTGGTATAAGTGTAAAATTGTCCATAGTATGTGCAGGACAGTGTTAGTGTGCGGGGATCGCTGGTTGGTGCGGACTCAGTGGGCTGAAGGGCCTGTTTCCGTGCTGTATCTCTAAAACTAAAAAACTAAAGCTAAAAACTAAAAAAAGTTGATAATAGCTTTGGAATCTGAAAATGAGATGGAAATGACAACACATAGATGATTAGTCTTGTCCCCTTGCTCATTGCAATCTTCACAGCATTGAATTTACTGTTTGAATTGAGGTTAAAGGACAATACCTGAGACTTTAATGACATTTCAACCACGTTTCACACTCCGCTTCTTTCGACCACTTAACGTGAAGTCACATCATTGCCCTAAATCCAAATGAGCTCAAATTGGATTCTCACAGTCGTTTAAATGTTCCAATCACAATTCCCCAACTAAATATTCAAGCGGTGCTGAAATATAAAAGCCAATTCTGAGATGTCCTGATGGACTTTCTGTGGCACCTGGTGCCCCAGCAGGCAGCCCTGTGGCTTTCAAATAGATCTCAATCGCATCTCGAGGATTCACGTCTTAAGTAGAACAATATTCCCAGCCCCACACGTCTCTTCTTACACATTAAGGCTGCGTGACTTGGAGATAAAAACAATGAGAGAAAGGCTTAATAATGAGTGTGTAGGAAGGAACTGCAGATGCTGGTTTACACCAAATGCGGGAGTGACTCGGTAAATTAATAATTCGTTTTAGTTTAGTTTTAGAGTTGTAGCACGGAAACAGGCCCTTCAGCCCGCCTAGTCCGCACCGACCAGCGATCCCTGCACCTCAACTCTACCCTACACACACTAGGGACAATTACAATTTATACCAAGCCAATTAACCTACAAACCTAGACGTCTTTGGAGTGTGGGAGGGAACCGAAGATCTCGGAGACAAAACCCACGCAGGTCACAGGGAGAACGTACAAACTCCGTACAGACAGCACCCGTAGTCAGGATCGAACCCGGGTCTCCGGCAACTCTACCACTGCAATACTGGTTGAGTTGTAATGAGTAGGGAGAGCTCAGGCTTTGTCTTTCACATCAGTGAGACCAAGAGTAGATTAGGCTTACACATGAAAACAATTCCCACAATATTACACACAAATAAGAGGTACTGTATTAACAATTCCAACCATGATTAGTGCAAGGAACCCAAAGGAACATTACTCTATGTTAATAGGTTTCATTGCAAAGTTTGCAGGAGATATTTCAATCCAGGACATTATTCTTATTATCTTCTTCAGTTTGTTTATCGACCTTTAAGACCATATTGAAGATAGACACAAAATGCTGGAGTAGCTCAGCGGGACAGGCATCATCTCTGGAGAGAAGGAATGGGTGACGTTTCGGGTCGAGACCCTTCTTCAATGTGTGACGTTTCGGGTCGAGACCCTTGTTATGGGTATATGGTTATAAGGGTCTCGACCGAAAACGTCAGCCAGCATTTTTTTTGTCTATCTCTGGGTTTTAACCAGCACCTACAGTTCCTACGTACACAAGACCATATTGAAACCTATATAAATTATCAAGGTTTGTATTTATTTCTCTTTCCCGGGATAAAATCAATACAATTCACTTTATGAAACAAATCCATCAACCCAAAAGCTGGGGTTTATTTATTCAATCTGAAACTGCATCAATAAAACTGAAAGAAGGACAGATATGATTTAAAAGTTCCAAAAAATTAGCATGTCTAATGTCATTATTCACTTAAAAAAACAACACGATTCCATGTACTTTAAAAATACAATATTTTTATCAGCAGTCTTGACAGCACAAAATAATTTTATAATATCTTCCCCACAAGTTTTTATCTCCAACCAAGTTTTGGTGACCTTTTGGACTCTTGATAATTCTCATTCTGACATATGACATCCTGACTGTGGGTGCTGTCTGTATGGAGTTTGTACTTTCTCCCAGTGACCCCGTGGGTTTTCTCCAGGATCTCCGGTTTCCTCCCACACTCCAAAGACATGCAGGTTAATTGGCTTGGTATAATTGTAAATTGTCCCTGGTGTGTGTAGGATAGAGTTAGTGTACCGGGGATCGCTGGTCGGCACGAACTCGGTGGGCCGAAGGGCCAGTTTCCGCACTGTATCTCTAAAACAACGTATTACGTATCTGTCTTAGAATCAAAGATATTGCAGAATAGTACCTGCTGTGCTTTGTTCTGCAGCCGATGACATACCTTTATCTATGAGATCCACAGAACTCACTGCGTTGCTGACTCTGCCCTTTCCCCAACCCTGGGGGAAGTAAGATCTTGATATTGTTAGACTGCCAGCCAAATCAGTAAAGGTTAGTTAACTGTGTGACAAGATTTAAAGACGGAAGATTAAGCTTGTCAGGGTTCTGTGGGTGTGCAGGTACATTACAACCTCGGCTGTGTCCATGATGATATAGAACCAACCCACTGATGGAGACTGACTTGCTGTGTGATGTTTCATCTCCATCAAGCACATGGATGAGGAGGCACCTTCTGCTGGGCAGCAGGGTGGCCCAGAGTGGTAGGGTTGCTGCCTTACAGCGCCAGGGACCCGGGTTCGATCCTGACTACGGGTGCTGTCTGTATGGAGTTTGTACGTTCTCCCCGTGACCGCGTGGCTTTCCACTGGCAGCTCTGGCTTCTAAGACGTACAGGTTGGTAGGTTAATTGGCTTCATAAAAGTTGTAAATTGTGGCTAATGTGTAGGACAATGTTAGTGTATGGGGATTTCTGGTCGGCGTGGACCCAGTAGATCGAATGGCCTGTTTCCACGCTGTATCTCTAAACTAAACTAAATTGCGCTATAGAAAGCATACTAGCTGGATGCAACGCAGCATGGTTTCAGAACAGCTCCATCAAAGACCACTGGAAATGGTAAAGAATTGTGAACGCAGCCCAGACCATCACACAAACGAACCTCCCTCCCACACCGACACCTCACGCTGCCTCGGCAAGGCCACCAGCATAATCATAGACCAGTCGCACCCCGGCCACTCCCTCTTCTCCCCTCTCCCGTCAGGCAAGAGGTATAGAAGTGGGAAACCTGTACGTCTTTGGAGTGTGGGAGGAAACCGAAGATCTCGGAGAAAACCCACGCAGGTCACGGGGAGAACGTACTTAAACTCCGTACAGACAGCACCCATAGACAATAGACAATAGACAATAGGTGCAGGAGTAGGCCATTCGGCCCTTCGAGCCAGCACCGCCATTCAATGTGATCATGGCTGATCATTCTCAATCAGTACCCCCTTCCTGCCTTCTCCCCATATCCCCTGATGGTAAGAGCCCTATTTTTAAGAGCCCTATCTAGCTCTCTCTTGAAAGCTAGAGGGGTTCGGAGGGATTTGGAGTGGTTTAGAGGTGTTTCGAGGGATTCAGAGGTATTCAGAGGGGTTTAGAGGAGTTTAGAGGGTTTTATAGAGTGGTTTAGAGGGGTTTAGAAGGGTTTAGACAATAGACAATAGGCATTAGACAATAGACTCGTAGTCGGAGATCGAACCCGGGTCTCTGGCGCTGCATTAGCTGTCAGGCAGCAACTCTACTGCTGCGCCACTGTGACCGCCCCGCCCCTGTAGGAATTGAATATTCTCTGTATGGGTCTCATGTGGAGAAATTGGACAGGTTAGTGGTTCTGGAAATTGTTTCTCTGGCTCAGAGCAGGGGGGGAAAGCTTCCTTCTGCTCAACAGCTCCTCCAGTGTAGAAACAAAGAACTGCAGATGGCGGTTCACACCAAGGATGTACACAAAATGCTGGAGTAAAAAGCATGGGTGATGTTTTGAGTCGGGACTCTTCCTCAGACAGAAAGAAGGAGGTCGGGAGATTGGGAAAGAGCTGAAGACTGCAAGTTTGGGCCTAACCAAGACCATCGTCCAAGATTGAGTAGCCACTACTTAGCCTGTCTTTGCTTCCAGCTTCAGCTGAAGAATTTACAAAGCGCGTTTCCCTGTCAAAAATAGGATTTAATTTTCCTTTTAATCAGGTTGTTTGACACCTGGAACCCAACAGCGAGTCGGGTAGTGTGAGAAGGAACAGGAGATGCTGGTTTACACCGAAGATAGACACAAAATGCTGGAGTAAAACCCCTGTCCCACAGTACAAGTTCATTCCAAGAGCTCTCCCGAGTTTGCCCTGATTCGAACTCGGAGATTTACGGTAATGGCCGCTCGTCGGTACTCGCGGCTCTCGTGGGCATTTTTCATCATGTTGAAAAATCTTCAAGAGTCTTCCCATGCTTACCTGCCGTTAGCGAGTCTTCCCGAGTACCTGCCGTGAGCGTTACGAGCCGCTAAGAGACGTCCCCGAGCTCCGACGTACCCGCTACGTTCATTCTCCGTGCTTACCATGAGTTTGATTTTTTTTAAACTCGGGAGAGCTCTTGGAATGAACTCGCACCATGGGACAGGGCTATAACTCAGCGGGACAGGCAGCATCTCTGGAAAAAAGGAATAGGTGACGTTTCAGGTAGAGACCCTTCATCATTCAGACGAAGGATGTTGGGTGGATCTATGATAACTAGTAACAAGCTTGACCACACTCTATTTTGTTCCATGATGCCACCGTTGGGCACTAAGACTAATGAGAGCATGGGACTGCCTCTCACATGCAGACAGGACCTTCACAAGCCGGTCTTATTTTACGTGTCGCATCCACTATCTTAATTCCGTGTCCTGAAACTGGTAATTGTTTTCGGATCTTGGAATCCAACCTTAGTTCAACTCTTCCTACTCTGTGTCGATCGTTTGCGTGTCTTGAAGGGGATCCACCTCTTTGGGGACATCATCTTCTTCGAATTGCTGGTAACCTTCCGCCCTGGGCAGGCACATGCACCAGCCGGCCCCACTCAGATTCAGCTGCTCGTAGGAAATGGACTTTCCGAACATTCTGAATCCATCCACTTGGTCCATGTGTTGCGAGAGCTTCTCCAGGTACAAACAACTCAGTATTATCCCAAGAACCTGCAACAGATAACAGGCCAGTTTACTTCCATGGTTAAATGGCTCGAAACACCGAACACGCAAGAGTACAGCACAGGAACAGGCCCTTCGGCCCAAACTGTGAGCAGTTTTGTGTCCCCATATGTGAGGAAGGATGTGCTGGCATTGGAGACAATTGACAATAGACAATAGGTGCAGGAGTAGGCCATTCGGCCCTTCGAGCCAGCACCGCCATTCAATGTGATCATGGCTGATCATCACCAAACAGTACCCCATTCATGCCTTCTCCCCATATCCCCTGACTCTGCTATTTTTAAGAGTCCTATCTAGCTCTCTCTTGAAAGCATCCAGAGAACCTGCCTCGACCGCCCTCTGGGGCAGAGAATTCCACAGACTCACCACTCTCTGTGACAAAAAGTGTTTCCTCGTCTCCGTTCTAAATGGCTTACTCCATATTCTTAAACTGTGGCCCCTGGTTCTGGACTCCCCCAACATCGGGAACATGTTTCCTGCCTCTAGCGTGTCCAAACCCTTAACAATCTTATATGTTTCATATGAGGTGTAGATCAGTGTCAATCATATCATGATTCATGCTTCTGTAGTTACGCCCACTAGCTTTTCAGTTATCACTGCTTGCTGGACTCCCTTAGTGTGAGTGGAAGTGTAACATGCAAGTGTGAAGTCGTGCTTGCTATGTAGTTAATAAAATCTTTGGATTTTTCTCCTGGTGTGAGGCTTCTGTTATTGTATGGTCATCACTCAACATGGTGTCAGAAGTGGGATTCGAACCCACGCCTCCAATTGGAGACCAGAGGAGGTTTTACGAGAATGATCCCAGGAATGATTGGGTTAATATATGATGAGCATTTGACGGCACTGGGCCTGTACTCCCTAGAGATTAGAAGAATGAGGGGGGACCCCATGGAAACACTCTCATTTCACGCCTGCCATTGGGAAGAAGGTATAGGAGGCTCAATAAACTGTAATGTTCAGGAGAAGCTTCTTCCCAACTACCATCAGCCTATTAAACATGACAAACTCCAACTAAACTCCAAACTACAAACTGTCTTGATTGCACTAGGGATTATCTGCCTGCAATTGACCCATATCCCTCTAAATATATACCTATCCCATCAATGTACCCATCTAAATGCTTCTTAAGCGTTGCGAAAGTACCTGCCTCAACTATCTTCTCTGGCAGCTTGTTCCATACACCCACCACTATTTGTGTGAAAAAGTTACCCCTCAGGTTCCACCCTCACCTTAAACCTATGTCCCATATCCCCAGGTTCCAAACAGCATAGAGCCTACCTATACATCATCGAACCACAACCAGAGAGCAGTCCTGAACTGCTATCTACCTCAGGGGTGGGGAACCTGCGGCCTTAAGGCTGCAAGCGGCCTACTAGGCCTTCAAGTGCGGCCTTTTGAATGACTCCAAATTTTGTAGAACAAATGCTTTTATTTTTATTAATATGTTTTTGTTCGTCTTTTATTATTTTTATTTTAATCTTAAAATGAACATATTTAAAATACCAAAGAGTAAAAGAAGATTCAACAAAAATAATCCTATATCTAATTGAAGTTTCTTCTATGCGTCCGTTATTAGATTACAGCTAACTTAATGCGGCCTTCTAACATGAAAAGGTTTCCCACCCCTGAACTACCTCTTTGGTGACCCTTGGACTATCCTTAATCCGACTTTGCTGGCTTTACCTTGCACTAAACGTTATTATACACTGTAAATGGCTCAATGTAATCATGTATTGTCTTTCTGCTGACTGGATAGCACGCAACAAAAGCTTTTCACTGTACATTGGTATAGGTGACAATAAACTAAACTGTGAACTGTAGATTGACCCACTGGTCCTAAAATTCACAGGTGATAGCGGATTGAAATTTGATGAGATTTGACCTTGGTGAGAGGAAGGATTCTGATTGAGTTTTTATGTAGAGTTAATGCAGAAGATCATTTTTAATGCGTCAAGATTGATTGCTTTTCACATTTTGTCTTAGCCCACGACTGTTCTCAGCCTGAATGCGCATTGTGGCAGATTGCAGTAAAAATCTCTGGTCCAGCATGAATTACTTTTTATTCACCTCAAGTCAAGCGATGAATTTAATCACCGGTTCCCAGCTCACAGGCTCTGTCGGCCTGGTACAGACAAAACAGTGTCTGAGGAAGGGTCTCGAGCCAAAACCGTCACCCATTCCTTCTCTCCAGAGATGCTGCCTGGAGTTACTCCAGCATTTTGTGTCTATCTTCAGGAAAGCGGATGTGCTGTTCGATTCTCCCTTTCCCATCCCACTCCGAACAGCAGCACCACAGCGAGAGGGGGAAGATTGAGGGGGGACCTTATAGAAACGTACAAAATTCTTAAGGGGTTGGACAGGCTAGATGCAGGAAGATTGTTCCTGATGTTGGGGAAGTCCAGAACAAGGGGTCACAGTTTGAGGATAAGGGGGAAGTCTTTTAGGACCGAGATGAGAATTTTTTTCTTCACACAGAGAGTGGTGAATCTGTGGAATTCTCTGCCACAGAAAGTAGTTGAGGCCAGTTCATTGGCTATATTTAAGAGGGAGTTAGATGTGGCCCTTGTGGCTAAAGGGATCAGGGGGTATGGAGAGAAAGCAGGTACAGGATACTGAGTTGGATGATCAGCCATGATCATATAGAATGGCGGTGCAGGCTCGAAGGGCCGAATGGCCTACTCCTGCACCTATTTTCTATGTTTCTATGTTTCATGAGAGAGTAACAATGAGCAGGGGAAAATCCTTCAGCGGACTCGCCCTTAAGGGCCTGTCCCACGGACATGCGACTACATGTGGCAAGCGCGACCTAACCGCAAGCGGGGGCCGCGCGGAGGTCGAGTGATCCCTGTACAGGGCCGGTCCCACCAGCATGCGGCTGCATGCGGCAAGCGCTACCAAATCGGAAGTGGGGGCCGCGCGGAGGTCGAGTGACGTCAAGACGGTGCGCACGGCCGTCGATGCGGCTGCGGGGCGACAGGCCATTGCCGCACGGAATTTTTGAACGGTGTCAGTTTTTCGGAGACCCGCGCGATGTCGGGACCAGCTCCGCACAACTCCATACGGCTCCGGCGATCGAAGTGGGACCGGCCCCGCGACCTCCGCGCAGCCCCCGCTTGCGGTTAGGTCGCGCTTGCCGCATGGAGTCGCATGCCCGTGGGACAGGCCCTCAAGGTTTTGAAGCAAATACCCTGGCAGCTGTTTGATAACCCAACGAATAGCGACACTATTATGATTCTAGACATGCATTTGGGACAGTATCATCCAAAGAAGAATATCAATGCCAAACGCTCACCCAGATGACAATAAACACAGAAAATTAACATTAATTTAAAATACCGCAGGATTACATTTCCAGACCTTTCCCTGCGGAAAGAAACAAAAACACAATTTATTCTAACTACAAGAGCAGTCTTCCAAACATCTTCGTGACTTTGCTGTTATCCCCGGTGAAATCAACATCTTCTGATGGTTTTCCTGAGAAGATTACGGAGAGTCGGTATGTCAAGGAGGACTCTCTCTAACTTCTACAGGTGCACAGTAGAGAGCATGCTGAGCATGAGTTGCATCATGGCTTGGTTCGGCAACCTGAGTGCCCTGGAGAGGAAAAGACTACAAAAAGTAGTAAACACTGCCCAGTCCATCATCGGCTCTGACCTCCCTTCCATCGAGGGGATTTATCGCAGTCGCTGCCTCAAAAAGGCTGGCAGCATCATCAAGGACCCACACCATCCTGGCCACACACTCATCTCCCTGCTACCTTCAGGTAGAAGGTACAGGAGCCTGAAGACTGCAACAACCAGGATCAGGAATAGCTACTTCCCCACAGCCATCAGGCTATTAAACCTGGCTCGGACAAAACTCTGATTATTAATAATCCATTATCTGTTATCTGAACTTTATCAATTTATTTATTCATGTGTGTATATATTTATATAATGGTATATGGACACACTGATCTGTTTTGTAGTAAATGCCTACTATGTTCTGTGTGCTGAAGCAAAGCAAGAATTTCATTGTCCTATCAGGGACAAATGACAATAAATTCACTTGAACTTGACTTCTCTATTTATTTTGCAGTAATTACGTCCGAACTCCATTTAACTTTCATGCGATCATCTCAAAGCCGCTGAGATATGCTGCTTTATCATTGATCTGATCCCTGCCAGCGTGGCTCAGCGCGGTGCTGATTAATTAGATGATAATCAAACAAAATAATGGCCACATGCTCCGGTTTCCATCCCTCCTCTGAAGGTAAGTGGTAGAATCTGGTACGGTCTAGGCATAAGCTCAGGGGCGACCGGGCCTTTGCGGTTGCAGCCCCTAGACTGTGGAACAGCATCCCCTTTCCCATCAGAACTGCCCCCTCCATCGACTCTTTTAAGTCAAGACTAAAGACGTATCTATACTCCCAAGCCTTTCCCGACGTCCTCTGAGTGAGGGCTACATTTTTAGTGAAGTTTTAGTTAGTCTTGTGTGCTGTCTGTAGGAGAACTAGACTTTTAATGTAGGGGCAAGGGGGTAACCTTATTTCTAGGTCCCTACCTGGTCGGTGAGGCAGCTTTTTCTCCGGGCTGCCCCATCGACCCGACCTCGCGGCCTACCAGCGGGCGTGGAGCGCCGTTTCCTGGCGGGGACCGCCCAGCACCTTCAGCTTCGGTGGCGGCACAGCGCTGGAGCGCTATCGCGGAGCGGAGGATGCCTTGCCTGGGTCGCCGCGCTGGATCGACGCGCTGGAGCTCCGGTGAGCTGTGAGCTCAACACCTCCGGGCTGCGGGTCTGCGGAGAGGAGCGGGCGGCGCCGACTTCAACATCGGGAGCCTGGGAGCTCCAAACCGGCGCGGCCTTGTCGGCTTCGGAAGCTGCGGTCTACGGCAATGGAAGCGGCCGTTCCAGGTGGCCCAGCCGCTGAGAGGACTCTCCTGACGCCGGGGCAACAGCACCCGGCGAGAACGTCCAGGAACATCGGGCCTCCGTAGAGGCAACAGCGGAGGCCTCAATAGGCCTGACTGTGGGATGGGGACTGGACATTGTGCCTTCCCCCACAGTGGTAACCATTGTGGGGGGATGATTTTTGTATGTAGTGTCTATTTTAGTCTGTGTCCAAGGGCGGTCGGAAGGGAGAGTGGACGCTGGCGCGGTTTAGCTGCCGCTGCTCTCTCTTCACATTGTGTTTCAGATTTTTTTTTTTTTGTGTCATTGGATCGAATTCTGTCTTTAATTTGTGTATTGGTGATGTCTTTACAATTTATTTTACTCCGATTATATGTTTCTTACTTGTTAAACTCTGTAAGGTGTCCTTGAGACTTTGGTATAAGGCGCCCATAAATAAAATGTATTATTATTATTATTATTATTACATGTATATATGTATGTAGTTTGTTTTGTTTATACTATTCTTATAACAAATGTAAAGCACTTTGGCCAACGAGAGTTGTTTTTTAAATGTGCTATATAAATAAATGTGACTTGACTTGACTTGACTAGAATCGGGTGGGAAGTGTCGAGGAGAATAAAATAGGATTATTGTAAATTGAAGTTCTGCACAGTTTTAAAAGGACTCAAAGAGCTGGAGTAACTCAGCGGGTCAGGTAGCATCTTGGCGGGACGCAGCATTTAAGGAGGGAAGGAGCAGGTGTTGTTTCAGGTCGAGACAATTAGCAATCAGCCAACTGTTCTGTTGAACTTTTGTTTTGAGAGCACCTTTGTGTGTGTCTGCTGTCAGCGAGTATTACATTTCCATCTGATTGCTTGTCATTTGCCTACCAGTTCAAATGATGAATGCAAATGTGCATCTTGGCAGGTATTTCAATCTCATGACTTCATAGCTCAATCCGCTTTAAGCAGGAAGGAATAATTTGCAATTATCTGGTGCTTTTCATAATGTCATCACGAGTCTTTAGTGACATATGAAGTAGTCACTCAAGTCAGTGTGAGAACAAGCTCCCAGAGTCTAATGGGTAGTGAATCTGTGGAACTCTTTGCCGCAGAAGGCTGAAAACATCTGGTGAATTGGGCTCCACTGCCTTCTGTGGCAGAGAATTCCACAGATTCGCAACTCTCTGGCTGAAAAAGTTTTTCCTCACCTCAGTCCTAAACGGCCTACCCCTTATTCTTAAACTGAAATAGGTGGGTGCAAGCAAGAAAGGAGGAAACATGTAAGGAGGAAGGCCTGGGTGTAGGTTAGTTACCTAATATTGGGGAATTCATATCTTTGGGTTGCAAGGTCAAATAGAACATGAGGTGCTGTTCCTCTAGTTTGCATGTGGCCTCACTCTAGCAGTGGAGAAGGCCCAGGACAGAAATGTCCATGTGTTAATGGGAATGGGAGTTAAAATGGTTAGCAACCTAGAGATCCAGCAGGCCTTGGTGGTCCGATCGCAAGTGTTCATCGAAACGGTCGACTAATTCCTCGTGTGAAGATTCATCGATCAAGTCAAGTCAAGTCACATTTATTTATATAGCACATTTAAAAAACAACTCTCGTTGGCCAAAGTGCTTTACATTTGTTATAAGAATAGTATAGCTTCTACTAAAAATATTATTTAAAAAAAGAATAGTATAAACAAACAAACTACATACATATAGCCCTCATTCAGAGGACGTCAAGAAAGGCTTGGGAGTATAGATAAGTTTTTAGTCTTGACTTAAAGGAGTCGATGGAGGGGGCAGTTCTGATGGGAAGGGGGATGCTGTTCCACAGTCTAGGAGCTGCAACCTCAAAGGCGCGGTCGCCCCTGAGCTTATGCCTAGACCGCGGGATATTCAGCAACCCCAAGTCGGCCGATCTGAGGGACCTGGAGGTGGAGTGGTGGGTGAGAAGACTTTTAATGTAGGTGGGGGCAAGCCCATTGAGGGTTTTGTTAATGTTATCTTTACAATTCACGCAGTGAGGAGGAATATGGAGCAGTTTTAACCAACTCTGCCATGCCTTTAGACTTTACTTTGGAGATACAGCGGGGAAACAGGCCCTTCAGCCTTCCGCATCCGTACAGACCAGCGATCACCCGTACACCAGCACCATCCGACCCACGAGGGGACAATTTACAATTTGCAGAAGCAAATTAACCTGCAAACCTGCACGTCTTTGGAGTGTGGGAGGAAACCGGAGCACCCGGAGAAAACCCACGCAGTCACAGGGAGAACGTACAAACTCAGTACACCACAGCGGCTGCAGTCAGGATTGAACCCGGGTCTCCGGGGCTGCGAGGCAGCAACTCGGCCTCTGCGCCACCGTGCCGCCCATCGTACAGCGTACAGTTTTGGTCTCCTAATCTGAGGAAAGACATTCTTGCCATATAGGGAGTACAGAGAAGGTTCACCAGACTGATTCCTGGGATGGCAGGACTTTCATATGAAGAAAGACTGGATAGACTCGGCTTGTACTCGCTGGAATTTAGAAGATTGAGGGGGGATCTTATAGAAACTTACAAAATTCTTAAGGGGTTGGACAGGCTAGATGCAGGAAGATTGTTCCCGATGTTGGGGAAGTCCAGAACAAGGGGTCACAGTTTAAGGATGAGGGGGAAGTCTTTTAGGACCGAGATGAGAATTTTATTTTTCACACAGAGTGGTGAATCTGTGGAATTCTCTGCCACAGAAAGTAGTTGAGGCCAGTTCATTGGCTATATTTCAGAGGGAATTAGATGTGGCCCTTGTGGCTAAAGGGATCAGGGGGTATGGAGAGAAGGCAGGTAAAGGATACTGAGTTGGATGATCTGCCATGATCATATTGAATGGCAGTGCAGGCTCGAAGGGCCGAATGGCCTACTCCTGCACCTATTTTCTATGTTTCTCTCTGCAAGGACAGATTAAATGCTGCTTTTGGTGTTATCTTTACATAAGATTTTGCATATCATTGAAGGAGTTAATAACAGATAGTTTTTCGGGCTGTTGAAGTTTGTTCAGTTTTAATAAAGATCACATTATTCCAAAGTGCCTGATGAGCCTTCTGCAACTCGTCTCAGAGAAGATGCAACCACTTGGGACAGTTTAGGCTATTAAGCACCACATTGCAGGCAATTACAATCCTTTCCTATTCTTAAGTACCAGATTTAATCTTGAAGAAAATTCTTAGCACATCTTGCTTTATTCCTCTGAAGGCCATTTATTACATGCCTCAGTATCTTTATAGCCTGTGGGTATCGCATGAAAGGTCTATACTTAAAAGGACACAAAGTGCTGGAGTAACTCAGTGGATCAGGCAACATCTGCGGAGAACATTCTGCATAGGTGACATTTTGGGTCAGGAACCTTCTACATACATGATAGGAGCAGAATTAGGCCATTCGGCCCATCAAGTCTACGCCGCCGTTCAATCATGGCTGATTTATCTCTCCCTCCTAGCCCCATTCCCCTGCCTTCTCTCCATATCCCCTGATACCCGTACTAATCAAGAATGTGTCTACTGTATCTCTGGCTTAAAAATATCTATTGACTTGGCCTCCACAGCCTTCTGTGGCACAACTCACAACTCCAGACTCACAACTCAATGGTATGAAGGTGCAGGAAGGAACTGTGCAGATGCTGGTTTATACCGAAGATAGACACAAAATGCTGGAGTAACTCAGCAGGACAGGCAGCATCTCTGGAGAAAAGGAATAGGTGATATTTTGGGTCGAGACCCTTCTTGTCTGAAGCTGCCTTGCCTGTTGCCGCAAGTCGCTATCCCCAGCACAGGGCTCTGTGCCAAAAGGATTTGTTCTCAATCACAGCAAATTCTACAGGAAATCTTTGAGAGCATGCAAGGAGGGCGAATACCTGGAATATTTGCTCACATTGATCCAGGAAATCTTTACACTCAACATCATTTTCTGTTGTTAATCTCCGGGATATAATACCAATGAGAAGTTTCTGCGGTCGTCATAGTGTATATGGTCTATAATCCATGTCTTAGCTATGACATTAAGCTGGAAGGTGCGCACAGATTTACTAGCATGTACCTGAGCTACAGTGAGGGAGGGAGGGGTTGGTGAAGGGGTGATCTTATAGAGGTGTATAAAATCATGAATGGTATAGACAGGGCAATACCACTCAGCCATGATGACCAAGGTGTCCCATCTACACTAGTCCCATTTGCCTGCATTTAACCAATATCCCTCTCAACCTTTCCAATCCATGTACCTGTCCAAGTGTCTTTTAGATGCTTTAGATTCTGCCTCAACTACCTCAACAACTTTTTGCTGCCTGTCCCACTGAGTTACTCCAGCAGTGATACAACATGACACACACTTCCAAGCCCAAGATAAAGACGTCATCGCCAAATCTCAATCCAGTTTGTTGCAGAGCAATACATAGGACAGTTTGTAATACATACAGAGCAATACATAGGACAGGAAGAAAGACTGGATAGACTCGGCTTGTACTCGCTAGAATTTAGAAGATGGAGGGGGGATCTTATAGAAACGTCCAAAATTCATAAGGGGTTGGACAGGCTAGATGCAGGAAGATTGTTCCCGATGTTGGGGAAGTCCAGAACAAGGGGTCACAGTTTAAGGATAAGGGGAAGTCTTTTAGGGCCGAGATGAGAAAATCATTTTTTACACAGAGAGTGGTGAATCTCTGGAATTCTCTCTGCACAGAAGGTAGTTGAGGCCAGTTCATTGGCTATATTTAAGAGGGAGTTAGATGTGGCCCTTGTGGCTAAAGGGATCAGGGGGTATGGAGAGAAGGCAGGTACAGGATACTGAGTTGATTGATCAGCCATGATCATATTGAATGGCGGTGCAGGCTTGAAGGGCCGAATGGCCTACTCCTGCACCTATTTTCTATGTTTCTATGTTTAGTTAATTATTATTGTCACGTGCCAAGGGACAGCAAAACGCTTTCTTGTTGCGTGCTTTCCAGTCAGTGAGAAGACTATGCATGACAACATTCAAAAGTCCACAGTGTTCAGATACAGGATAAAGGAAATAATGTCTAGCATAAGATATAGTTCAGTAGAGTCCGATTAAAGATAGTCTGAGGGTCTCCAATGAGGTAGATGGTAGATCAGGACTACTCTCTAATTGGCGAAAGGATGGTTCAGTTGCCTGATAACAGCTGGGGAGAAACTGTCCCTGAATCTGGAGGTGTGCCTTTTCACGCTTCTGTGCCTCTTGCCTGATTTACAGATCTTATTAGTCCGTCTTCAGAACCAGAACATAACCCAATGCCAGACTATGCCCACAGCCTTGGCAGCTCACAGTCTCTGAGAGTTCGCTGCCTGATGGGAGAGGAGAGAAGAGGGGGTGAGACTGGCCCTTGATTGTGCTACCGGCCATGCCGAGGCAACGTGTAGAGATGGAAGTGTAGATTTACAACAGGCCCCGCTGTAAATAGCAACATAGCAGCAGCTGACAGCTGAGGAATCCCGGCCATTATCAAGATATTGTTTTTACATAAAGAGCGTATTAAAGCCTGACTCCATCATTTACACATCATTCTTTTTGACATGAAGCGTTGTTCCACAGTTCCGAGGAGATTTACCCACTCAATATCCAGCACGGTTCTTAAACATTCCTTCAGCGACAATTTGTTCATTTGCTTTTATTTTGCCTCTTGTTTCACAGTAACTAATAAAGTTAGCTTAGCCTGCAAGAGCACAGTGAACTCTCCTGACACTGTCTTATTAGAAACAAGCGGTGGGCAATTTCCTCCATTCCGCCACAGGAAATGTTATTTTAATGTTTTATTGAGTGCACAGGGCATCAAACACTCTGTCAGAGATAGTTTGGACTTGGATATTCTTTGTACATCGTGCATGTCACCGCATATTACCAGTTTGTAGAGCAATGCATTGAATCTGATCTCCCTTCACTACCTTCACAATTAGCTCTGTGATGGTGCCATAGGCTGATACTGCCTGAAACTGCAATGGAAATAGTTGCTCTACTAGTGGAGTAGTTGCTCTACTCAACAGCCAAAAATCTGTAGCCTCCCTTTGATCTGGTATTTTGTTGGTTCACATGCTTGATCAATGGTGTTTTATCATTAATGTTTTATTATTATTAATGTTTAGTGTTTTCTGAGTCATTCGTAAAGGCTCTGTCTTACGTGTTTGCGGTCATCGGCGGTGAAGCGCGGCTTCGCCTGTAGAGTGGACCGCACGGCAACGGCGAGAGCGCCGAGCCTATCCACGGGAGCGCCGCCCACGGATGCTGCGCGGGGGCCGAGTGATTCAAATACGGCTGGTCCCACGTGCTTGCGGTAAGTAAAAAAAAGGGCGGGCCGACTGCGATGACGTCGGCCCGCCGCACGTGACTCACTAGCGGCGGCTGTGGCGGCAGCCGTCCTGATCGCGGCGCTGTAGCGGTGGCTGTGCCTGCGGCCGTGCCGCACACGTGCCTCACTGGCGGAGGCTGTGGCAGTGGAAGTTTGACGCACGGTGCTCGAGCCACACTGGAGGCGGGCCGTGTGGGCGGCCGTGCCGCACTCGTGCATCACTGGTGGAGGTTGTGTGGTAAGAATATAGTTTTCAACAGTGTAGGTTTTATTTTAGCACCGTGCGGTGTTGGGAACACCGCCGCACGGCCCCGGAATTGTGGGTTCTCACGAGTGCACGGTCTATGGCGGCAGATTCTTCCTGTTTCGCCGCCAATGACCGCAGACTCGTGAGACAGGCCTTTAACTGTCACTGTATGTCATGTTGTTACGTGGGCGGAGCACCATGGCAAATTCCTTGTATGTGAATACTTGGATAATAAACTTACTTACTTACTTACTTACTTAAGAAGTACGTTTGATTCATAAGCTTTAGAGATACAGTGCGGGAACAGGCCTTCTGCCCACCGAGTCCGCGCCGACCAGCGATCACCCCATACACTAGCACTCTCCAACACACTAGGGATAATTTACAATTTTACGAAGCCAATTAACCGATAAACCTGTGCGTCTTTGGAGTGTGGGAGGAAACCGGGTAACCTGGAGAAAACCCGCAGGGTCACAGGGAGAACGTTCAAACTCTGCACAGACAGCAGCTGGTGTCAGGATTGAACCCGGGTCTCTGGCGCTTCAAGGCAGCAACACCGCCGCTGCGCCACCGTGCCGCCCCTGAAACATTTGGGAAATGTGTCAAGTCAGATGAGCGTGATTGTCGGGGCATATTCCAATGGACGGAGTCTCTGTCCGTGGCTGGATGTGGCCTGTTCCCAGCTCCCTGCCCCAACAAGGTTAATTCCGGGATGGCGGGACTGTCATATGCTGAGAGAATGGAGCGACTGGGCTTGTACACTCTGGAGTTTAGAAGGATGAGAGGGCATCTCATTGAAACATGTAAGATTGTTAAGGGTTTGGACCCGCTAGAGGCAGGAAACATGTTCCCGATGTTGGCGGAGTCCAGAACCAGAGGCCACAGTTTAAGAATAAGGAGTAAGCCATTTAGAACGGAGACGAGGAAACACTTTTTCTCACAGAGAGTGGTGAATTCTCTGCCTCAGAGGGCGGTGGAGGCAGGTTCTCTGGATGCTTTCAAGAGGGAGCTAGATAGGGCTCTTAAAAATAGCGGAGTCAGGGGATATGGGGAGAAGGCAGGAACGGGGTACTGATTGGGGATGATCAGCCATGATCACATTGAATGGCGGTGCAGGCTCGAAGTGCCGAATGGCCTACTCCTGCATCTAATGTCTTGTCTATTCATGATGATGACACTGTACTGTCACTTTTACCTCGCTAGGTGCAGTGAAAGTACACAATAGAGTCGCCACAAAGGTAGTGACAAAGTTACAAGAAGTACTCATTCCTTAGCTCCCTGTAGGCCCCCCTGCCAGGTTCCCCTTAGCTCTTGGTGAGATAGAGTCATAGAGTGATACAGCATGGAAACAGGCCCTTCGCCCCAACTTGCCCACACCGACCAAAATATCCCAGCTACACTAGTCCCATCTGCCCGCGTTTGGCCCATATCCCTCCAAACCTGTCCTATCCATGTACCTGTCTAACAGTTTCTTAAACATTGGGATAGTCCCAGCCTCAACTACCTCATCTAGCAGCTTGTTCTATACACCCACCATCCTTTGTGTGAAAAAGTTACCCCTCAGATTCCTGTTAAATCTTTTCCCCTTCACCTTAAACCAATGTCCTCCGGTCCTCGATTCACCTACTCTGGACAAGAGACTCTGCGCATCGACCCAATCTGTAAGATCACACCTCATCCTCCTGCGGTCTTTGTGTTTGTTGGATCCCGGCGGTCAGACAGACTCTCACTTACGTATCTGGGCTCAAAATTGAAAACTGCTTTATTGCAACCCATTTACAATTTAAAAAACCAGGCCCGAATGCAGGGGCTTAACTGGATTGGGAGTCTTTCATCGTAAATCTCACAATCCCCTGGCATTTATGGCCTTCTAAAGGCTGCAGGAAACCAGGGAGCTTGACTCACTCCACCTCAAGCAGAGGGAGGGGAGTCTAGTTGGAGGCTGCAAAGAGTTGAGTTTGATTGTCCTCTTGGGTTCTGCATGGGTCCTTCGACAGGGGAGATAGCTGAGATAATCGCGGTTACCTCTGCCGTGCGTTTATTAGGTGGATGGAAGCCAAAAATGAGGAGGATTTTAAATGAAAGGATAAAAATCGACTTTAGCTGATGTGCTGCCTCAGGGCTAATGTTAACACGTACTACCTCCGTCAAAGAGTGTTGAGCAATCACTTACAGCATATTGGCAAATCAGTTATGATAAATTGAACATCCTATATGCAGATAGAGATATTGTTAGCATTTATGGGCAAGTTTATTACCAAAGCAAGGAAAGCTACGACAAGATGCATAAAGTCATAAATCTCCATGCACCACTTAAAGTTAATGGCGAAAGGGCAAAATGGAAAGACTAATGTACAATTTGATGAATTTGTTCATTCATCTGATGAGAAGAATTTAATGGCTTATATTGCTCAGGTTCTGAGGGAAAGAAGCCAACTAAATATAATGACGAAAGCTAAACATGAAAGCAAGGTTTCAAGAGTCTGCAGAGGGGTTCTGACCCGAAACGTCGCCTATTCATGTCCTCCGGAGATGATGCCTGACCCGCTGGGTTATTCCCGCACTTTGTATTCAAAGCAAGCTTTAAATAGCTGGATACAAAAGTTATGTCAGCGAAGGGTGAAAGTAACTTCACTAATGGTTGTGTGAGCAACATACATCATATTATCCATCGGAACTGGACATGCTGGCTGCTTTCTTCATGATACGCCATGCTAGATTGCACCATCTTATTTTCGCCTCTGGGAGGCAGAGACCAGGGCCTTCCTAATGTTCAGCTGCAGGGCCCTGGACATGAATTTGAGGCTTGTTGTGCATGAAGGCTTGGCAGGAATGTGGTTCACAAGCTTGGGACCTTCCAGTCAAGGGACTGCGGAGAACTACCCTGCCTGGCATCCTAGCCACAGTTTAAAGTACATGTTTTCTGATCTCGATCACAGTTACTCATATTTCCTCAATACAGTGCAAGGAGACCATTCAGCCCATCAGGTCTGTGCCAACTCTCAGAGCTATCTGATCACAGCCATTCCCCCACTTGTTTCTCTGTAACCTGTTCTCTTTCACACGTGTGCGGACGTGGCGCCGACGGACGAGAAGCCGAAGCAAAGAAGTGGGAGCCAAATAACCGAATGGAAACGAAGCCGAAACGGCAACTAACCGAAAGGGTGGGACGCCTAAATGCAAACGAACCAAAAGGGCGGGACGCCTAAAAGCCAACTAACCGAAAGGCTGCATCGCCTAAAAGCAAACTCACCGAATGGCCGCTCTGCCGAAACGCCACCTACCCGAAAGGCGGCGTTGCCTACAAGCCAACGAACCAAATGCCGCTCAACAGAAACGTCCAATAACGGATATGACGTTGCCTGGGGGGGGGGGGGGCGGGACTTGTCAGCGACTGATCTAGACCCCCCGGGTCCATCACATCACTGTGGAGGGATGAACATTGTCCCAAACCTCCGCTCCACCGGTGGAGACGGGAGCGTGGGGTTCATTTTCCCACACAAGCCATAGGTGACTGGGCAATCTGAACCCAAGCACCAAGTTGTAAGCGGCCGAAGGTGCGCATCCCTCGGGACAGCCCCCACCCTCCCACGGCCACCCTCCGCGGGCTGTGGGTCGGGTGGAGCGGAAGTGTGGGACAATGTTCATCGCTCAATCCCGCATTCGGTCCGTTGGCCTGTAGGCGACGCCGCCTTTCAGGTAGGTAGCGTTTGGGCAGAGCGGCCATTCGGTGAGTTTGCTTTTAGGCGACGCAGCCTTTCTGTTAGTTGGCTTTTAGGCGTCCCGCCCTTTCGGTTACTTGGCGTTTCGGCTTCGTTTCCATTCGGTTATTTTGGGGGAAATTCCAGCCTTCCTTGGGGGAAATTTACAACCAGCAATTAACAAATCAACCAGTACATAAATGGGATGGTGGAGGAAAATGGCTGGCCAGACCTGTTTGAGGGAACCATGCTGTGGGTATGTGATCTTCTATATCAGCCTTAGAGGAGAGAGGGATTTCAAAGTCAAAGTCAAAGTCAATTTTATTCATCACATGCACATCACATGGAATGAAATGAATTTGCCAGCAGCGATACACTTAAAAAGAACACAAAATACACAATAAAAATGTAACCCAAAAATCGACCACATCATTCTTCACTGTGGTGGAAGGCAACAAAGTTCAGCCAGTGGCTTCATGTTTAGTTTTTAGTTTAGTTTCATTTGGAAATACAGCGTAGAAACAAGCCTTTGAGCCCACCCAGTCCACACTGACCAACGGTCACCTGTGCACTAGTTCTACCCTACACATGAGGGAGAATTTACAGAAGCCAATTCACCTACAAACCTGCATGTCTTTGGAGTGTGGGAGTAAATCGGAGCACCCGGAGGAAACCCACGTGGTCAGTACCCATAATCGAACCTGGGTCTCTGGCACTGTATGTAGCAACTCCACCACTGCACCACCATGCCACTTCAATGCTATAATCTAGTTACCTGCAAAAACTCAGAGCTCTTTCATTCATGGATGCATGAGAGCTTTGGATACAGAAGAGAAGGCCAATAAGATCAATAAGCAGAGGATTGTGCTGGTGGATTTGTGTAAGGAAGGAGATGAATGCAGCACGGATTGAAACGCCTGTCTCCCTCCAGTATATTTTTTCCAAGTGTCATACGTTGATAGAATGGAGCGGCTGGGCTTGTATACACTGGAATTTAGAAGGATGAGAGGATATCTTATTGAAACATATAAGATTATTAAGGGATTGGACACGCTAGAAGCAGGAAATATGTTCCCAATGTTGGGGGAGTCCAGAACCAGGGGCCACAGTTTAAGAATCAGGGGTAGGCCATTTAGAACAGAGATGAGGAAAAACCTTTTCACCCAGAGAGTTGTGAATCGGTGGAATTCTCTGCCTCAGAAGGCACTGGTGGCCAATTCTCTGGATGCTTTCAAGAGAGAGTTAGATAGAGCTCTTAAAGACAACAGAGTGAAGGGTGTATGGGGAGAAGGCAGGAACGGGGTACTGATTGTGGATGATCAGCCATGATCACATTGAATGGAGGTGCTGGCTCGAAGGGCCGAATGGCCTACTCCTGCACCTATTGTCTATTGTGTTCAGTGAAGAAAGTGATAAAATTAATCCAGCACTAAGAGGAGTTGAATGACTTTGTTTGTTTATTTCCTTGTTCCTCTTCTGATCTTTCCACTTGGCCAACAATCTGATAGCGTGCTTGTTGGATCATCCGTAAAGTTCATGTGGGTTGTCCCTGCTTAACAAACTAATGCACAATGCGCATTATGTGGGATAGGTAATCTACTCGAGCAGAAACAACTCCCCATCTATCAAGGCAGACCATCATATACCAACGCACTTACCACTGGGAGTGAAAGGGCAGTCAGAACTCCAAGGCTAAATGCCACGAACTGTACAAAACAGTTACTTTACAAAACTAATATGCTTCAGTGAATTCAGAATGCCAAAGACTTTGTTTAACTAAGGAACCTGCTCAACAAACTTCACAAAACCTTAGCCTGGTCTAGTCTAGTCTAGTCTAGTCTAGAGATACAATGTGGAAACAAGCCCTTCGGCCCACCAAGTCTGCACCAACTAACAATCCCTGTGCACTAAGGACGATATACTGAAGCCAATTAACCTACAAACCCGCTGGTCTTTGGAATGTGTTAGGAGACCGGAGCACCCGGAGAAAACCCACACGATCACGGGGAGAACATGAAAACTCCATACAGGCAGCACCCGTAGTTATGACCAGACCCGGGTCTCTGGCGTTGTAAGGCGGCAACTCTACCGCTGCGTCACCGCGCTGCCACGCAGTCTTAACGGGGATATTAACAGCCCTGATTTGCACCCTGTTTCCATAACGATGTTCCTCACATAATCCAGCACAGATCACTTCCTGTGTCTGAATGTTAGAGATGTAAGATAGACACAAAATGCTGCAGTAACTCAGCGGGACAGGCAACATCTCCAGAGAGGAGGAATGGGCCACGTTTCGGGTCGAGACCCTTCTTCAGACTGAATCTTTGTCTGCTTCGTCAGAAATGTAAACAGTCAGGAAGTCTTGAGCAGGTTGTAAGGCGAGACAACATAATATGTCAACAGTAGCTAGCCTCAACAAAAATGGCTCCTACAGGCACATTAAACTGGAACCGGTGATCCTACAGGGATGAGGTGGAGCAGCTGACAGGGTGGTGTGGAGAAAATAACCTGCTCCTCAACACCTCAAAGACCAAGGAGCTCATAATTGACTATAGGAAGAAGAAAACGGACATTACCCCACTAACCATCGATGTGGACTGTGTGGAAAGGGTGGCGGATTTCCGCTTCCTGGGAATCCACATTGAGGAGGACCTGACTTGGAGCGTGAACACCTCTGCGCTGCTGAAAAAGGTCCAGCAGAGACTGTACTTCCTGAGGGTGCTCAGGAAGAACAACATCACCCAGAGACTGCTGCTGTCCTTTTATCGGTGCTCAATTGAGAGCATCTTAACATACTGTGTATGCGTGTGGTACACCAGCTGCACAGCGGCTAAGAGGAAAGCGCTCCAGAGGGCAATTGACAACGCCCAGAAGATTATCGGCTGCCCTCTCCTCACCTTGAAGGACCTACACAGTTCCCACTGTCTCAAAAAATCCAAGAAGATCATAAAGGACATTTTCCACCCCGGTCACTCCCTGTTTGTACTGCTGCCGTCAGGCAGACGGTACAGATCAATGAGGACAAGGACAAACAGACTCAAAAACAGTTTTTATCCCACAGCAATAAATACACTTAATGTAGCCACCAAATGAGTACAGGTGTGCTACACACCAAAGGGACTGGGAAATCGACAGAAGAATGTGTTTTTTTTCATGTTATTTATTTTAGTTGTTTATCTTAGACTTTTGCTCTAAAAAAATGTGTGAATGTGTGCACTGGTTGGCATTTGTAATGTTGTTGTACATGTTTACATGTTATAATGACAATAAAGTATTCATTCATTCATTCATTCATATCAGCATTTAAAATGATGTTCGCACAAAGCTACCTTGCAGCACCAGTCATTAGCATGATAGAGACACAAGGAATTGCAGATGCTGCAACCTTGCGCAGAATACAGAGTGCTGGAGTAACTCAGCGGGTCGGGCAGCATCTCTGGAGGACATGGATAGGCAATGGTTCAGGACACTTCTTCAACAGATATGTACACATGGTGTATAGGAAGGAACTGCAGATGCTGGTTTACACTGAAGATGGACACAAAATGCTGGAGTAACTCAGCGGGACAGGCAGCATCTCTGGAGAGAAGGAATGGGTCAGGGGAGAGGTAGACACAGAGACATGTAAGGGTAAGGTGTGAAAACGAGAGATTAAAGGGGACAAAGTTCAAGAAAAATGTAGAATAGATCATTGTTAGCTATGGGGAAGGTGACAACGAGGCATACATAGATACAATTTAATCGGAAGGACAGTCAAACTGGTCAGAGAACTAGGATGGGGGAGGGATGGAGAAAGAGGGAAAGCAAGGGTTACTTGAAGTTGGAGAAGTCAATATTCATACCGCTGGGTTGTAAGTTGCCAAAGCAAAATGAGGTGCTGTTCCTCCAGTTTGCTTTGAACAGCGACAGTGGGTAAACATAATTCTCTATAATAGGATCATAGAGTCATGGATTCATACAGCACTCTTTGAATCCTCAGTAAAGATTATGTAATTATCCTGAAATGCCTTTTCAAATGGACCTCCATCTTTAAGCCTGGCATGGGAAACTTGAATTAGATCAGAAGTTTGAACCTTGCACAAACCATGGAGAGAGATAATGTTTAAGAAGGAACTGCAGATGCTGGAAAAATCGAAGGTCGATAAAAATGCTGGAGAAACTCAGCGGGTGAGGCAGCATCTATGGAACGAAGGAATAGGTGACATTTCGGATCGAGACCCTTCGTCTGAAGAAGGGTCTCAACCCGAAACATCACCTATTCCTTCGCTCCATAGATGCTGCCTCACCCGCTGAGTTTCTCCAGCATTTTTATCTACCATGGAGAGAGAATCTTAATTTCCCAGACATGGTCCTGGGGTTATGTTTTGCTTACTTAGTTGGAGGATAGTTACGCCCAATCAGTTCCAACCAATTCACGACTTCAATGGCTCAGTGTCCAAATTCTCGACCTCCATGACTTTAATTTCAACCCATAAAACCATAACTAGTCCTATCCCTTAATGATTCTTCAAGTTGTTTTATTGGTGTCGATTTTACGCTGGAATATATACCGTACTTAAAAAAAAAAAAACTCACAGAAACAAAGTTAGAAGATTTAGATAAGATTTATACCAAGAGCAGCAAAGTCAGATTAGAGCATCAAATCTTTCCGGATATCATATAAAAAAAATCTAGAAGCATCATGAATTTAATGTCAATACTTTCAATGAAATCCATGACTAATACGATTCCCTAATGATATTTAACTTGGTTTATTGGTGTGTCTGCTTCATGCTGGAATATATACCAGATATTTCAAAAACTCATAGAAACAAAGTTAGCTGATTTGTATCCATCAGATACAGCATATATCAATGGTGGCTGTCAGATTTAAGTCTCAAATGACTTAGGATCTTAAGATTAAAAATGCACTGAATTATTCGAGGGAGCAGAAGGAAACGATGCAGGTATGATGGTCATATTTAAGATGATTTTCGGATAGACACATGGATATAGGAGCAGGGAGGTTCTACTGCAGTTGTACAGGGTCTTGGTGAGACCACACCTGGAGTATTGCGTACAGTTTTGGTCTCCTAATCTGAGGAAGGACATTCTTGCCATAGAGGGAGTACAGAGAAGGTTCACCAGACTGATTCCTGGGATGTCAGGACTTTCATATGAAGAAAGACTGGATAGACTCGGCTTGTACTCGCTAGAATTTAGAGGATTGAGGGGGAATCATATAAACTTACAAAATTCTTGAGTGGTTGGACAGGCTAGATCCAGGAAGATTGTTCCCGATGTTGGGGAAGTCCAGAACAAGGGGTCACAGTTTAAGGATAAAGGGGAAATCTTTTAGGACTGAGATGAGAAAAACATTTTTTACACAGAGAGTGGTGAATCTCTGGAATTCTCTGCCACAGAATGTAGTTGAGGCCAGTTCATTGGCTATATTTTAGAGGGAGTTAGATGTGGCCCTTGTGGCTAAATGGATCAGGGGGTATGGAGAGAAAGCAGGTACAGGATACTGAGTTGGATGATCAGCCATGATCATATTGAATGGCGGTGCAGGCTCGAAGGGCCGAATGGCCTACTCCTGCACCTATTTTCTATGTTTCTATGTTTCTATGCAGGGAATGGAGGTGTATGGATCAACAGATTCACCCAGAGAGTTGTGAATCTGTGGAATTCTCTTCCAAGGAAGGCAGTGGAGGCCAATTCAAACTCTTTGAATCACTTCCCTCTGGAAGGCGACTCAGGACTGTGAAAGCTGCCACGGCCAGACATAAAGACAACTTTATTTCCACGAGTAGTAGCTCTACTCAATAACCAAAAATCTGCAGCCTCATTTTGCTCTGGTATTTTATTTAATTCACATTTTTAACCAATAATGTTTTATTGTTAATGTTTAATGTTTTATGTGTCATTCCTAACTGTCACTGTATATCATGTTGTCACTTGTGGGCGGAGCACCAAGGCAAATTCCTTGTATGTGAATACTTGGCCAATAAACTTATTCATTCATTCATTAATTTGTTCATTCATTCACTGGATATATTCAAGAGAGAGTAACTGTAGATACAGCTCTTCGGGCTAATAGACTCATGGGATATGGGGAGAAAGCAGGAACGGGGTACTGATTCTGGATGATCAGCGATGATCATGTTGAATGGCGTTGCTGGCTCGAAGGGCCGAAGGGCCTACTCCTGCACCTAATTTGTATGTTTCTATGGATCACTTGCAGGCAGAAGAGATTAGTTTAACTTGGCATCATATTCGGCCTGGACATTGTGGGCCGAAGGGCCTGCTCCTGTGCTGTACTGTTCTATGTTCTATGAAAAATGGTTAAAGTGGAAGTTCAAGAATAAAAGACTTCGATCTGCAAGGGTCTGAAGAAGGGTTCCAACACGAAACATCACCTATTCCTTTCCTCCAGAGATGCTGCCTGACTAGCTGAGTTACTCCAGCATTTTGTGTCGGTCTTCGATGTAAACCAGCATCTGCGGTTCCTTCCTACACGCTTCAAGTTGCAGTTGGCTAACGGCATTCCAAATCGAGCTTTGCTTATAAACTCAGCTGCAGAAGTGAAAATCGTTCCTTCCCTCCTTGTAAATCCCTTTCATTGAAAACAATCCCTGAGGCCCCTTGACTCAGCTACTCCCAGCAGGTCTGTGAAATTGGGAGAGCGTTTGGACAATTGTGGCTGGCGCGCCTTCGTGAATGAACTAATTCACTGCAGGAACACCGAGTCCTGGCAACAAAATGAAACTCCTTGTTCCTTGATATCCTTGATCCAAGCTAATTTGGTCTGTAATGTCACCTCCGGCAGCTGAAATATCCATTACACACGTGTGAGGTACAATAACCTACCTACAGGCTTTAAAACAGAGATAACATCCCACCCCTTTAGTGTGTACTAATACTACTTTTATGTTGCTGCGCAGCGGATTAATATCACGGCAATTTTTTTCCTGAGATCATTCAACACAGCCGCATGAAATGAGGAACATTCTCTTCAAAAATGCATGACTTACAAAGCTCTGGAAAAAAGTGGAATTACTCAGAGGTGATTCCATGAAATAATAAGTGACTCTTGCTTTATAAACATGGCCCTTTCATTTTTTTTATTAAATATTTACTGATTAGATTCTGCTTAGCATCATAGCACTAAGATTCACACATTTCTTGTTATCTGCATGCGTTTTTTTCAGGGTTAGAGCCACGAAGTAGTGTTTCCAAATTCATCATCGTCATCGGCGGTCACTCGAAACGAGTATGACTGTCCTCTCCATGTGGAGGACGCCTGTGCGTGACTTTGCTTAACGTGGGGAGACTGGTGCACAGACAGCCACCCCACGGTCCTTGACAGATCTGGGTCAGGATCCAGTGGCGTGGAGTCCAAGACGACCGGAGACCCTTTTCTGCTGCAGCCTTCATCCGCCTTCCCAGCCGTTGTGACGCTCCACTAAGGTCAGCCATCCTCCTCCGCCTGTTCCACCGTTGAGGTCTTGGTTGGATTGCTCTTTGTCAGGGACCTCCCCCTCGACCATACCGCCAGGGGTGGCCCTACCAGGAGCATAGCTCCAGACGGCATCGCTCTCAGGATCTCAGGACCACACAAGCTTCTCCACCACGACAAGGTGACAATCCACGAAGAATTAAAACCAATCCAACCCAACCATGTTAACAGTTAATAACCCACCCCTACCTCATTTTTTAAATTTAGTTGAGAGATACAGCACAGAAACAGGCCCTTCGGCCCACCGAGTCCATGCTGACCAGTGATCCCCGCACATTAACACCATCCTATGCGCAGTAGGGACAATTTACACATACACCAAGCCAATTAGCCTACAAACCTGTACGTCTGTTAGTTACCCAAGCGGAACTTCTACAGGTGCACAGTAGAGAGCATGCTGACCGGTTGCATCGTGGCTTGGTTCGGCAACTTGAGCGCCCAGGAGAGGAAAAGACTACAAAAAGTAGTAAACACTGCCCAGTCCATCATCGGCTCTGACCTCCCTTCCATCGAGGGGATCTATCGCAGTCGCTGCCTCAAAAAGGCTGGCAATATCATCAAGGACCCACACCATCCTGGCCACACACTCATCTCCCTGCTACCTTCAGGTAGAAGGTACAGGAGCCTGAAGACTGCAACGACCAGGTTCAGGAATAGCTACTTCCCCACAGCCATCAGGCTATTAAATTTGGCTCGGACAAAACTGAACATTAATAACCCATTATCTGTTATTTGCACTTTATCAGTTTATCTATTCTTGTGTGTATTTACGTATATAATGGTATATGGACACACTGATCTGTTTTGTAGTCAATGCCTACTATGTTCTGTTGTGCTGAAGCAAAGCAAGAATTTCATTGTCCTATCAGGGACACATGACAATAAACTCTCTTGACTTGACTTGACTTGAAATTGAGATGTTTTTCCCCCAATTTGCACATGGCCGCACCGTTGAAAAGGCGAACGTTGAGGACAGAACAGTCAGTGTAAGAGTGGGCAGGAGAATTAAAATAACGCAACCAGAACCAGAGATTGGTAATGTGGACTGTTCTGTATCGGACGGCACCAATTACCAATAAAATGATTCATTGTGACGGTGACTCTAAGCTGTGGCTGAATCTTTTGTCCAAAAACGTTTCCATTCTTTCCCGTTCTCTCTCCTTTCATCTTCTCGCCACAGAGTTGGTCACTTGATCATCTGTCCATGTTCTTTCCAGCAGTGGTGCCCCAAGTCCTTGAACCCACCTTCTCCCATGTCACACACCGTCCTTTACAAAGTGTGACTTCTGCCTATGGCCCTTGTAGGCACAAGGCAGGTGAGAAGGAACTGCAGATGCAGGTTTAAACTAAAAATTGACACAAAAAGCTGGAGCAACTCTTCTGCAAAGGTGTGCAGGGTGGCAACATCACTGGACTGGATTGTTCTGGTTTTTACACTGCCCTTTAATAATCCACCAACCTGAGAGTTTTGACCCATGGGTGTCTTGTGAACTAGGAGCCGGAACGACAATGGAAGAGTGGCATTTATTTCCCAAGTAAAGGGGCTGTCCCACTTGGGCAACCTAATTGGCGAGTTTAGAAGAGTTTGAAAAAATGACATGTTGAAGACCTCCTTCGACTATGTAGAAGACCTCCTTCGACCATGTTGAAGACCAGCTTCCACTAGCTACGACTAAATTCGGGAAAATTGGACACCGAATAGTGGAGAGTGAAGACGACCTCCTTCGATCTCCCTTCGACCTCCCTTCGACTATGATGAAGACTATCTACGACTACCTTTGACTACCCTTGATTACCTACGACTAACATGCCGACCTACTACGACCTACTACGACTAAACCTACGAGTAAAAAAAGTATCAATTTTTTCCATGGCGACCTTTTTTTACTCGCGGGCATTTTTTAACATATTGAAAAAAACGCCGCGACCTAGCTGAGGCCTTGAGAACGCGGAGACCACTCTCGAGCATGAAGGAGAGTTACGAAGACCTCCTACGACCTCGTGTCGACCATGCTGCGAGTATGAGTCGAGGGTAAACTCGCCGGAACTCGCGGATTAGGTCGCCCAAGTGGGACAGCCCCTTAAGCTGTTCATCACAAACACATGCTCCGAGACTCCTATAGTAAACTCTGGTTACTAGTTGACTTTGACCTTTAGGAGCCACTTGAACACTCTGTAGGCAGCTGAAAAGCACAAATATGGAGTCAAGAGATTACCTGTGGCAGCAGAATGGCGGTCAGTATTCCCACGGTGGGGCCAATGTTGTCTTCAAACCACAAACTGATGGCATCCACACAGCCTCGGGCATGGATGGTCGTGCCCACCTCAACACGCTGTGTATGAAATAACAACAAACTCATCTTAGCATTCAACATGAGAATTCCTCTTAAATTGTTGCGGACTATTTTTGATCAGACTTAAGCCCCTGTCCCACTTAGGAGACCTAAACAGCAACCTCTGGTGACCTTGCCCGCCACCCAAGGTCACCGGAGGTTTTGGTCACTCTCCCTAATGGTCGAAAGTGGTTTCCACGTGGTCGAGGCTTCATCTAGGTTGCTGCTATTTTTTCATCATGTTTAAAACCAGCCTCGACTAAAAATAGGTTGCCGTTTAAAAAATCTATCATTTTTTAGTCGCAGGTCTAGTCGAAGCCGGTTTTCTCCATAGTCGAGGAAGGTTTTCAACACATGCGTGGGAGGTGGTAGGAGGTTGCAGGTCACCTCGACCTTGATTTTTTTTTGAGTGGCGGGCAAGGTCACCAGATGTTGCTGATTAGGCCTCCTAAGTGGGACAGGGGCTTTAGACACCAAATGCTGGAGTAACCCAGCGGGACAGGCAGCATCTCTGGAGAGAAGGAATGGGTGACGTTTCGGGTCGAGACCCTTCATCGGACTTTACTGAACCTTATCTTGCGCTAAATGTTATTCCCTTTATTCTGTATCTGTGCACTATGGACGGCTTGATTATAATCATGTATAGTCTTTCCTCTGACTGAATAGAATGTAACACTGTACCTCAATACACATGACAATAATGAACCAAACTAATATCTCATGCATGCAGATCTGCAAGTATATATACACAATGTCAAACACACACATGGGACTATATCGAAAAATACACACCTACATGGTCATAGTGTGGAAACAGGCTCTTCGGCCCATCTTGTCCACACCGCCCAACATGTCCCATCTACACTAGTTCCACCTACCTGCATTTAGCCCATTTCCCTCTAAACTCGTCCTATCCATGTACCTGTCCAAATGTTTCTTATACATTGCGATACTACCTGCCTTAACTACCTCCTCCGGCTGCTCGTCCCATATGTGTGAAAAAATTACCTCGCAGGTTCTTATTAAATCTGTCCCCCCTCACCTTAAACTTATGTCCTCTAGTTCTCAATTCCCCTTCTCTGGGCAAAAGACTGGGCATCCACCCAATCTATTCCTCTCATGATTTTATACACCTCTATAAGATCACCGGTGGACAAAAATGCTGGAGAAACTCAGCGGGTGCGGCAGCATCTATGGAGCGAAGGAAATAGGCAACGTTTCGGGCCGAAACCCTTCTTCAGACTCATGTCTCTATAAGATCACCCCTCACCCTACAGAGCTCCAAGGAATAGGGATATTTATACGTATCATATCATTGGACATGGAAAAAAAAAATGTCAACGCAAACACCAATAGATTGTTAATCAAGCCATGTCCCTAGATGGTTTAACTAGGTGGCATGCTGATGCAGCGGTAGAGTTGCTGTCTCACAGCGCTTGCAGCTCCAGAGATCCGGGTTCGATCCTGACTACGGGTGCTGTCTGTACGGAGTTTGTACGTTCTCCCCGTGACTGTGCAGGTCTTCTCTGAGATCTTTGGTTTACTCCCACGCTCCAAAGACGTGCAGGTTTGTGGGCAAATTGGCTTGGTAAAAATGTAAAAATTGTCCCTAGTGTGTGTAGGATAATGTTAATATGCGGGGATCGCTGGTCGGCGCGGACCCGGTGGGCTGAAGGGCCTGTTTCCGTGTTGAATCTCTAAAATAAACTAAATTGGATCCATGTTCTCCATCTCCTGTTTTGGACAGGAGGTTATTAACTTCTCTGAGGAGTCAGCAGTGGACATTGAGTCAAGGTTGCCAACCCAGGTTGCTGTTGAAATGTTTATTTTGCCTTATTCATTTAAACATTAGCATGCCTATTTGCAACTGCATGAAGCTGAAATATTAATTTGCCACAGTCCAGGTTAATTTGCTACACTCTGGAACATAAAGCTCAGATCACCCCGGACCTCAATCTCAGATAATTGCAGGTGCTGTGATCTGGAAAGCCATTCCCATCATATTTAGTTGGATTGCAATTCCCTGCGTGGCACTGAACCTTTGCTTATGATCTGCCAAAGCTTTCTCGGGATTGGCACAGATTGCTGTAGTAACTCAGCGGGACAGGCAGCATCTCTGGAGTGAAGGAATAGGTGACGTTTCGGGTCGAGACCCTTCTTCAGACTTGGAGTCGGGTCTCGATCCGAAACGTCACCTATTCCCTTTCCCCAGAGATGCTGCCTGTCCCACTGAGTTACTCCATCATTTTGTGTGTATCCTCGGTGTAATCAGTTCCTTTGTACATGTAATGCTTTTTTTTAGGACAGTTTCGGCTGTGGTGTTGTGCCACTGCAGTCAGTCAAGAAAGGTACACAAAAATGCTGGAGAAACTCAGCGGGTGCAGCAGCATCTATGGAGCGAAGGAAATAGGCAACGTTTCGGGCCGAAACCCTTCTTCAGACTGATAGGGGGTGGGGAGAAGAAAGGAAAAAAGGAAAAAGACGGAGGAGGAGCCTGAGGGCTGGGGGAGGGGAGGAGACAACCAGAGGGCTGATGAAGGGGAGGGGACAGCAAGGGCTAGCAGAATTGGGAGAATTCAATGTTCAAGCCCCCAGGATGTAGACTGCCCAAGCGGAATATGAGGTGCATTTCCTCCAATTTACGGTGTTGCTCGCTGTGGCCATGGAGGAGACCCAGGACAGAGAGGTCAGATACGGAATGGGAGGGGGAGTTGAAGTGCTGAGCCACCGGGAGGTCAAGTTGGTTATTGCGGACCGACCGGAGGTGTTCGGCGAAACGATCGCCAAGCCTCCGCTTGGTCTCACCGATGTAGATCAGCTGGCATCTAGAGCAGCGGATGCAATAGATGAGGTTGGAGGAGATGCAGGTGAACCTCTGTCGCACCTGGAACGACTTGTGGGCAAATTGGCTTGGTAAAAATGTAAAAATTATCCCTAGTGTCCCTAAACAGTCAAGAACGGTAGTCTGTGCCGATCTGCGTTTTAGTTTAGTTTAGAGATATACCGTGAAAATAGGCCCTTCAGCCCATCGAATCTGCACCAACCAGAGATCCCTGCTCATTAACGCTATCCTACACACACAATCTATACATACACCAAGCCAATTAACCTACAAACCTGTACGTCTTAGGAGTACAGAATCACCACCCTCAGTCTAAAGAACTTCCCCTTTCTGAAGGTAAGTCCTTTTATTCTGAGCTGTGCTGTATCTGTGCTGTACGACTATGTTTAACTTCGAATGCTTCTATTCACATCCTGTTCTCTCCTCAAATCTAAAATACTCTGTTGGCCTGACTAATCTAATAACTGATAAACTAATGTCACAGACGGTCTGGCTCATGAGGATGGCAAGTCTGTGTATAACGTGAATACACCTCCAATCTCGCGGCAACAATTCCTAAATTGAATCTGGGTGAAGCCCGCAGAGAAAGAAACAAGTTAATCTGTGAAGGAAACCCAATTCAAAGACGCTGCATGTTTGACTGAGTTTTTATAATGTTTTTATTTGTTCTCCCAGAAGCGGGAGGTTGCAGGGTCGAGAAAACAAATTTAACCTGGGGGGAATGTCTGCTGTTGCTCTGAATTCGTACGAGTTTCAATTCAGTCTCGACAGAACCATTGTTAGCTCCAAGAATGTCAATGAGCCAAAGACTCCATTGTTTGGCTGCATTTTGATGAGTCCCCTTAAGTTTTGCATCAAATATAATAAACCTTGTAATGGGATAATATTGGGATGATGTTACATTCCATTGATCTTAATGCTGGATGTATCACCGTTAATTTACTCAATTAAAGCACTTATTTTCGGTCCAGCATTTGAAATGGCTGAGGACTGAGGGGAATATAAGTGGCACTGTAAATTTAATGTATCCAACTAATGCACTCATGGTCCCAACTCCCACACAAAGAAGGACAATAGCTGCCGGCTCCCATATTAAGCACCGCAGCTTAGAATTCTTCCTCTTGCTTCTTGCTGGGCCTGTGAAAGTTTTGTCACTCTGCAAACTTTCCCCCCACTAAGCGGGCAGCATGGTGGTACAGCGGTAGAGTTGCTGCCTTACAGGGCTTGCAGCGCTGGAGACCCGGGTTCGATCCCGACTACAGGTGCTGTCTGTACGGAGTTTGTACGTTCTCCCCGTGACCGAGTGGGCTTTCCTCCGAGATCTTCGGTTTTCTCCCACACTGCAAAGACGTGCAGGTGTGTCACTTAATTGGCTTGGTGCATGTGTAAATTGTCCCTGGATAGTGTTTGTGTGCGGGGATCGCTGGTCGGCGCGGACTCGGTGGGCCGAAGGGCCTGTTTCCGCGCTGTATCTCTAAACTAGACTATTCCTTTTCAGACATGTTCAAATCCCGATTAAAAATTATCATCAATTTAATTCCATCATCCTTGCAATAACTGATCAGATCCACTCACTGCACGAGAAAGACTTCGAATTTCCCTCAGATTGTAAAAGGTTAGGAGCAGGATTGGACCATTAAGCCCTTAAACCTCTTCACCATTCAATACCATTATGGCTGATCTGATCTTGAATGTAACGCATTGCTTACCTCTTGATGTAGTTTCTGGTATCCACATTGTGTGTTGATAACATCTCCTTCCTAGTGGGAAAGAGAGAAAAGTGTCACCAGCTAATCATTAACAACCTGATACATTCCCTCTGCATTTAAGAAACACTTAAGCCCCTGTCCCACTTTCCCGAGTTACTCACGAATTCTCCCGAGTTTGCCCCTTGATTCAAACTCGGAGAATGTCCGTAGCGAGCCCGTAGGAGTCCGTGGATATTTAGTAGCGGCTCGTAATGCCAGCCGTAGGTACTCGGGGCATCAGGTAAGTCGGGACGTTTTTTCAGCATGTTGAAAAATGTCCACGAGTAATAAATATAGCCCCGATATTTAAAAAATAGCTACAGCTGGCATCTCCGAGTTTGAATCAAGGGGAAAACTCGGGAGAATTCGTGAGTAACTCGGGAAAGTGGGACAGGGGCTTTAGACAATACACAATAGGTGCAGGAGTAGGCCATTTGGCCCTTCGAGCCAGCACCGCCATTCAATGTGATCACGACTGATGATTCCTAATCAGCACCCCGTTCCTGCCTTCTCCCCATATCCCCTGACTCCGCTATTTTTAAGAGTCCTACCTAGCTCTCTCTTGAAAGCATCCAGAGAACCGGCCTCCACCGCGCTCTGAGACAGGTACATGGATAGGACAAGTCCTTCCTACACATTTCGCCTGCAGGAACAAAGTTGTCCTACTTCAGTGAGATCTTTCGCTGTTGCATTTTCAGTGATTGTGTAGGAAGGAACTGCAGATGCTGGGTTAAACCGAAGATAAGACACAAAAAGCTGGGGTAACTCAGCGGGACAGGCAGCATCTCTGGAGAGAAGGAATGGGTGACGTTTCGGTTTGAAGGGTCTCAACCCGAATCGTCACCCATTCTTTCTCTCCGGGGATGCTGCCTGTCCCGCTGAGTTAGTCCAGCATGTTGCAATCTGTGGTATTGCCTATGTGAGGCATAGCGGAGGCACAGCGACATAGCAAGTCGTGTCCCAGTTTAAGTGGATTAGACCAGAGAGTGATGGACTCACTCGTGACACCAGCATCCTATAATCTATTAAAAAAATCAGCCAAACTGCCATTTCAATCTGTTTTCCTTTCTGTTGGAGAAAGTTAAGCTGATTTGAAATGGTTCACTGAGACTAATGTGCCACTTAATCATGTGCTTATTCCAAGAGGTCAAGTTTTCGACTTAATGGAATATTTGTGTCAGCAATTTATGCAAATTACAATTCACATTTTAAGTCTGCTTGTCCAACAGCCACTGATAGCTTAGCTGGAGAGGTGAATTTAACCCTTCGGCAGTGCACAATGCCATTCCACTGTCGGCAACGATTAGATTTCCTTGCCGGGACACTCCTTGCCCACCATTACTTCGTCAACGTTAAACCCGTGTGTTTATGAGTTCACAAGTCACCGGTGCAGAATTAGGCCATGCGGCCCATCGAGTTTCCTCCGCCATTCAATCATGCCTGAACTATCTTCCCCTCTCAACCCCATTATCCTGCCTTCTCCACATAACTTTTTTTTAAAGTTTAGTTTAATTTAGAAAAACAGTATGAAAACAGGCCTTTCGGCCCACAGAGTGCCCGCTGACCATTGATCATCTGACACCATGTTATACCACTTTCTCATCCAAACCCTTAACATTTGGGACAATTTTACAGTGGCCAATTAATCTTCAAACTTATCAGAAAATGTTGGAAATACTGAATAGATCAGGTAGCAGGGTTAACCTTTCATTAGAACGGAGATATTAACTTTATTTCATCCTCTGTGGATACTGCCTGACGTTGAATATTTCGACCAGGTTAAAACATGGAAACTGGCCCTTTGGCCCACAGCAACCATCCATCTGTGGTTCACACTAGTTCTACGTTATCCAACGTTCTCAGCCGCCCCCTACACACCAGGGGAAATTTACAGAGGGCCAATTAACCTACCAACCCACATGTCTTTGCGATCTGGGAGGAAATCAGAGCACCCGGAGGAAACCCACTCGGGGCACAGGGAGATTGTGCAAACTCCACACAGACAGCGCCAAGGTCCAGATTGAAGCCAGAGGTGCAGTGCTGTGGGACAGCTGCGCCACTTTGCCACCGTGCGTGACCTGGTTGGAGAAAGCAACTCGATTCATTTTCTTACACTTCCGGCTCAATACTAATCTGTGAAGCATCATGTGCAGATTCTGGAATATGTGCCAAGATGCTTTTATTAAATGCCACCTATAAAGCTTTCTGGCAAAATTAATATACACAGAATAAAACAAATATTGGATGCGTGAATACAAACTTGACGAAGGGATTGTTTCAATTATGAGGAATGCATGTAGTTTAAATAAAGAGCCAAACAGTCAAACAAACTCATTAAAAAAAAAATCTGACTTTTAAACTGATTGGGAATAATTTTTCGAGATGTCTAGTGCAGCTATGAAGTCCAAGGTGAGCTGTCTGAACGATTTTAGACCTGTTGCACTAACATCAGTTGCCATGAAGGCCTTTGAGCACATAGTCCTCACCCATCTGAAAACATACACTGTCCCCATCATGGACCCTTTTCAATTTGCATACAGCGCCAACCGGTCTGTGGAGGATGCTATCAACTTAGCTCTTCACTACTCCCTACATCATTTGGAATCACCGAACACTTATGCACGCATCCTGTTTATAGATTTTAGCTCGGCCTTTAATACTATACACCCAATTAAACTCTACAATAAACTGTTGGACATGGGCATTCACCTAGCCATGTGCCATTGGATTTTACATTTTCTGACAAACAGACAACAAAGAGTCAAGGTGGGTGAAAAACTCTCCAGCCCTCCGACTCTCAATACAGGAGCCCCTCAAGGGTGCGTTCTGTCACCTCAGCTCTTCTCACTTTACACCAACAACCTCACATCCCAATTTTCAAATATGCAGACGACACAACAATAATTGGCCTCATCTCAGACAACAACGAATCACAATACCATCAAACAGTGGACAGCGCAGTCAAATGGTGCGCAGACAACAACCTCCAGTTTAACACCTCAAAAACCTTAGAAACTATCATAGATTTCAGGCACAAACAAAACCTCAACCCCCCCGGTCCATGTCAACTCCCATCCCATAACCTCCACGAACTTATTTAAGTTTCTGGGCACCTATATCTGCAATAATCTAAAATGGCACATCAATGCTGACCACATGATTAAGAAAGGACAACAATGCCTATACTTCCTCAGACAGCTCAAAAAGTTCAGAGTCCACAAACACCTCCTGGTACGCTTCTATCAATCCATCATTGAAAGCATCATCACTTCCTCAATCACAGTCTGGTACGGAAACACTGACAGTCATTCACTACACAGAATACAGCGCATTGTCTCCATGGCCTCTAGGATCATCAACTCTCCCCTCCCCTCAATCCATTCCATTTACCTCCAACGTACCTCAAAACGGGCAACAAAGATCATCTCGGACCCCTCCCATCCAGCAAACCACCTTTTCCAGTCTCTCCCTTCAGGGAGGCGCCTTAGGTCACTTGCTACAAAATCCACCCGTTTTAAAAACAGTTTCTTCCACTCAGCAATAAGAACACTTAATTCCCTCCAATAACTTTTTGACTTTGATGTATACAGTGTCTTGTCTATGGTTTTTGTCTGTTCTTTTGCACTATGTATTGTTGGTGAGATTTGTGATTTGTGATGTGGTATGGATGCACTTTATTATTATGATCTGTGTTGTTATTAATGTTAACGTGACTAAAGCAGTGTACCATCATGTACCGAACCCAAATACCACCAACCCTGGTCGTGTGGCAAATAAAGATTCTATCTATCTATCTATCTATCTATTAACTCTGTATTAACATGGCTTAAGGTTCAGAAGGAGATTTACGTCATAAAACAAGGTTAACTGCAAAGAATATGTGGAAGTAGGGCTGAGTATAAAATCCACAGATTGTCAGGGTCAGTGCATTAATGAACATTGTAGAATCAGGTATGAAACTGGAAGGCAATCAGGGTCAGAATTGGTACTTGTAATCCATGAATCGCTTGCGCTTAAAGCATGACTCAAACAAGCATATTAGGGACAGAACAAGTATATTAGGGAATAGCGAAGAGAGGAAAGTTTGATCCATCTACAGGACAGTTTCACTGAAGCTGGAGCCTGGAACAGAATGTGAAACAATTAGTGTAAGGGCTGCCTTCAAGAAACAGCTCAGTCCATTAGAGAAACTCTGATGATAAAGAATAGGTCAGCCTGGAAAATATGAATTAAACATGCAATGTATTATTGAAATTACATGAAGTGAGTTAGCTCGGAGACATTTCGTGATCATCTCAGATCAAAGAGAAAGGAGGTATAAAAGAAGAGAGAGGGGGGGAGAGAGAGAGAGAGAGAGAGATGGAGAGAGAGAGAGAGGGGAGAGAGAGAGAGAGAGAGAGAGAGAGAGAGAGAGAGAGAGAGAGAGAGAGAGAGAGAGAGAGAGAGAGAGAGAGAGAGAGAGCGAGAGAGAGAGAGAGAGAGAGAGATTGAGAAAGATTCAGAGGGCAAATGAGAGAAAAACGTGAGTGAGTCAAATTGTGAGAGATAAAGATGGAGAGAGTGAGAGAGGAAAGGAGAGAGGAGGAGAGACAAAGATAAAAAAGAGAGAGAATGGAGGAGAGAGAAGGGAGAGAAAAAGAGAGACAGAGAAAAGGAGGCAAATAGATAAAAGTGAGGGACAAAGTGAGAGAGGAAGAGGGAGATAGAGGGAGAGAGAGAGAGAGGAAGAGAGAGAGAGAGAGAGAGAGAGAGGTAGAGAGATAGAGATAGAAAGAAAGAGAGAGATAGAGAGAGAAAGAGAGAAATGGGCAAAAACAAGAGGGAGATAGAGAGATGGGGACAATAACATCAATGTTGGCTGATTTAATTCCGTGGGTCTATACGGTACACATTGGAATCTGCATTCAGCTTGAATAATCTGTACACAGTGGACACCATTGTAATCATGTATTGTCTTTTCACTGAGTGGCTAGCATGCTACTGAATAGGAGCAAGCTCTACACTGTACCACGGTACGTGACAATAATAAACTAAGCTAAATTGTAAAAAAATCGGAGCTGGTCACATATGCGGCGAGCAGTCGGCATTAGACGAACCCTCTTTTGATTTTATGCAGCAATTGAGCTGAGATCAAATCAGTCTGGCAGTCACTCGGATGCTTCAAGTGCAATCACGCCATTCATATTTCATAGCCAGAGTAGCATCTTGCAACGAATGATAGTAATCTGGTTCCTATTGGAAAGTACAATGCTCGGACTCATTTCAAGGTTCTGTTTTCAGCACTCATTCATTCTAAGGGCACTCAGCTAAATCAAATGCCGAGACGCGAATGGAATTCTTAGAAACATATTTCAATAAAGCCATTTTTGAAAAGTACTATTATCTCGAACATTATAGAAAAGTCCATGAAAACGTCTAATTGGTATAATTGCACACTGCCGGTAATGAGGTGGCCGATTTGTTCATGCCATCTCATTTGAAGGCAGCACTGAATAATACCACCAGCTTGTTTAATCAGTGCACTATTAGCTCTGGTAACCATTCTCTTCAGCATCACCACCCTTCATACTATCTCCTTCACCAGCGTAGGTGAGGGAATCATTGCCAGAGGACCCTGTCCTTCTCCAGATGCTTTGGGCCCACTGTGTTCCATTACTTGGAGCGACTAGCATCATACGTTCATAAATGATAGGAGCATAAATGATGGCCATTCGGCCCATCAATTCTACTCCGTTATTCAATCGTGGCTGGTCTTTCTTTCCCTCCCAACCCCATTCTCCTGCCTTCTCTCCATAACCCCTGACACCCGTACTAATCAAGAATCTATCTCAGCCTTAGAAATATCCATTGACTTGGCCTCCTTATGATTGCACCTCATGGTCTAAGACATAGAATGGTCACCAACAATGGACAGCCATGATCTGCTGCAGATACTCCATCAGCCTCCACCAAGGAGAAACAGCATCTCCCTCGTCCACCCCTCATGGATGCTTGTGTCTCAATGAGACCATCACACCAGCTAGTAGCGTGCAAACAACCTCACTCACACCCCATGGACCATCCTCTCGTCCCAAAGATCAGTTGGCTAAATCTATGCTGCACTGTCCAAGGTCAGCATAATCTTCCTCAGTTTGGGAGACGAAAACCATAGCCCTCACCGCATGATCGCCCATCAAAACTCGGTACAGAAACATGAGATTGAGAGAATCAGCTGAATGGTGGAGCAGGCTCAAAGGGCAAAATGGTCTGCTCCTGATCCTACTTGATGTTTCGATGTTTATCGTCGTCAGCTAGACTATCTTCGTCTTGTACTCCGCACCCTTGCTGTGAAACCCAATGTACTATTTGCCTTCCCAACAGCCTGTCCATTCCTCAAGGTTTGTGAAACAACAACCGGCAGACTTCTTCAGTCTGAGGAAGGGTCTCGACCTGAAACGTCACCCATTCCTTCTCTCCAGAGATGCTGCCTGGCCCGCTGAGTGACTCCAGCATTTTGTGTCTACAACCGACAGACAATCTACACTGACATAACCATGCAAGATATGGTTATGCAGAAAGGAGTGCAGAGCACAGAAATAGGCTCTTCAGCCCAACTTGCTCGTGACGACCAAGATGTCCCATTTCTCGAGTCTCACCTGCCCGGGTTTGGCCCATAATTCCTCTAAATCCTTTCTGTCCATGCACCTGTCCTAATGTATTTTAAATGTTTGTACAGTTATTACAAATAATGAATATACTTCCAGAGAAATGTTGATCCATGCATTTAGCACAGAATAAATCACTATCATCTGTGAAATATCGAGAGGGAGCAGGATTTCATGAAGCACACTCATCTTAATATTGAACAGTGACAAGCAAACCAAGTGGCAAATTGGAAATTGCATGTTGACTTTTTATTAAATCCTACTCTATGTTTCTGTTTTGCTCAGTTGTCCTTTCCAAGTTCTGCATAGAACACTATTCCTAGGCAGAAGAGTTGTGCCAAAGCCCATTCTATAGCGAAAAGGAATAGGTGACATCCCATGTCAAGATCCTTCTTCAGATTCAACCCGAACGATCACCTATTCTTTTTCTCCAGAGATGCTGCCTGACCCGCTGAATTACTCCAGCATTTTGTGTATAAATCCTCGGTATCAACCTGCATCTGCAGTTCCTTCCTACACCTCAATAGTTGCCTCTCCACATCTTCAGAAAGTAGATATGTGTAGGAAAGAACTGCAGATGGAGGTTTAAATCAAAGGTAGTTACTCCACCAAATGCTGGAGTAACTCAGCGGGTCAGGCAGCATCTCTGGAGAGAAGGATCCGGTAGATTATCTCTGATCTGTCTCGGTGTTTCGAGGAATCTAGGTGTGGGTCCACTTTGGCATTTTGCCTCACATTACAATTCAAAGGTATTTAATTGGGACTTTGATATGTTGCAGGTGCCCATGGCACTATTTAAAACAGAATTAATCTTGTCCTTTGTAGCAGTTTTATATCAAAGGTTGAGATGAATAACAGGCCCCTCTCCCTCTGCTCATTATATCTGTCCGTTTTAGAAACATAGAAAATAGGTGCAGGAGTAGGCCATTTGGCCCTTCGAGCCTGCACCGCCATTCAATATGATCATGGCTGATCATCCAACTCATTTTGAACAAGGTGAAGCCATTTAGACTTTAATGATACAGTGGAGAAACAAGCCCTTCGGCCCACCCGAGTTCGCACCATACACCATACACCAGCGGTCACCCCCATACACTAACACTATCTTACGCACTAGGGTCGATTTTACCGAAGCCAATTAACCTTCAAACCTGTACGTCTTTGAAGTGTGGGAGGAAACCGGAGCACCCGGAGAAAACCCACGCGGTCACAGGGAGAACGTACAAACTGCATACAGACTGGATCGAACCCGGCTCTCTGACATTGTAAGGAGGCTACTCTACCGTCCCATGTACACATGATGAGAGAAAAACATAAAGTGCTGGAGTAACTCAGCATGTCAGGCAGCATCTGCGATGGGAATGGATTGGCGACGTTTCCAGTTGGGTATCTTCTTCAGACCCGAAACGTTGCCTGTCCATTCCTTCCACAGGTGCTGCCTGACCTGCTGAGTTACTCCAGCGCTTTGTGCTTTTCTCAAGATGCCAGCGTCTGCGGTTCCTTGTGTCTCCATTTCACTGATCATAAAGAGGGGCTTGTCCCATAAGATACTGGGACATTTGTCACCTTTATTCATCTATCTATTTATTTATTTATTTATTTAAAAAAAAATTAAAAATTATTCGAGGTATCTGCATATCATAGTCCAACCCAATACAAACTTTGTGTAACGATTACATATTCAGTATCCAGGGTTCCATGTACCCAGTTCCCAAAGTAGCTGGGGTCCTCCTTTATTGGTTACATATTAACATTGCCTCTAATTATTTCGATTAATGTAAGACACACTTTAATACAATTTAAAATTTTACATAGATTATATTATTCGAAAACTAAAATTCATAAAATTTTCCCAAATGTATCATCTATTTGTGATAAATGTCAATCCCAAGAAGCTACTATAGCGCACTCATTCGTTTTCTGTACAAAAATTAAAAAATTTTGGAATGATATTTTTGAAATCTTTACAAAGTTATTTAAAATAAGACTGATACCCAAAGCAGAATGGATTATCTTCGGAATAACGGAAGATGGCCCAGAACTAAATGTGTTTCAAAAGAAACTAATGGACTATGGGTTAATAACTGGAAAAAAGCTAATTCTAAAATTTTGGAAGAAGGCTCCAATACCAACTATAAATATGTGGACTTCAAATATGTTCGAAACATTACACCTAGAAGAGATAAGACTCCTCCTAGCAGGTAAACCAGATCACTTCCACCTGACGTGGTCTGCATTTATAGAATTATTACAAATATAGGGTGCAAAAGTACTTTAAAAAAAAAATTGAGGTCAGGTAAGGGGGGATGCTAGTTGAAGAGTTGCGTAATGCTCATAAAAATATTTGTTTCTCTCTTTTTCCTCTTTCTCTTTCTCTTTCTTTTCTAGGGTCTATTTCTTAACTATTTTTCTTTTGTTTTTTAATTTTGCTCTTATAGGGTCTTCGTCCTTTTTTGTTGTCACATTTTCTACACTTTCACTTTTTCCTTCACTTTCTTCTTTCTTTCAATCTTTTCTTTTTCTAGTGTAAAAAATAAATGGAGTACATTAATTGTAAGAAGACATAAGTGACGAGTACTAATGTATGTGGTTGTAATGTAATGTACTTCCAATAAATAAAAATAAAAAAAAAAATTTAAAAAAAAAAAAAAAATTAAAAAAAAATATTTATAGATAAGAAAAATAAAGAAATAAAGAAAAGAAATTAGAAAAATAAGATAAACTGTCAATAATACAACTTAGATAGGTCCGTAGGTCAGAAAACGTAACTATTCATCTAGTCCTGGGTTCGGGTTTCAGTCAGGCCTCCGTGCCGGCCCAGTCTACCCCTTCAGATAATCTATAAATGGAGACCATATGTCACCTTTAGTTACAAATTTGGACCGAAATAGGAGGTGAAAACGTAAAGAATAAAGAAAGGGCAGATTATGCAATAGTGTTATCAACATATGATTTATCTTCTTGCCACACGAAAAACAATCATACTCATCTCTGTATGAACTGAAAATTGGTTGTCCAGAGGTAGTCCTTAATCTTTCCAGCACATTAACTCAGATGATAAGCTGCCCATTATTCAGGCTGCATACATTTTTATGCTACCTCCTGTAACACCTAGTCTGGTTTAATGAGACAGTTCAGCCCTCATATTTCTTTTAAATGATTTCCTCAATTGGAAGAGCACATCAATTTTTTCAGTTGAAAACAAACTGGGGGAGGAACCCAGAGGGTCAGGCAACATCTGCGGAAGGATGAGGGCAGAGGTGTTTCGGGTCACTTCTTCACTCTGAGGAAGGTTCCTGATATGAAACATCATGTGCGCAGGAAGGAACTGCAGATGCTGGTTTATACCGAAGATAGACACAAAATGTAACTCAGGAATGAGTGGGTTAACACAAGATGAGCGTTTGACTGGCACTGGGCTTGTACCCGCTGGAGTTTAGAAGGATGAGGTGGGGACCTCATTGAAACTTACCGAATAGTGAAAGGCCTGGATGTGGAGAGGATGTTTCCACTAGTGGGAGAGTCCAGGCCCAGAGGCCATAGCCTCACAATTAAAGGACATTCCTTTAGGAAGGAGATGAGGAGGAACTTCTTTAGTCAGAAGGTGGCGAATCTGTGGAATTCATTGTCACAGAAAGCTGTGGAGGTCATCAATGGATATTTTTAAGGCAGAGATAGATAGATTCTTGATTAGTAAGGGTGTTAGGGTTATGGGAAGAAGGCAGGAGAATGGGATTAGGAGGGTGAGATAGATCAGCCATGATTGAATGGCGGAATAGACTTGATGGGCCGAATGGCTTTATTCTACTTCTATCAGTTATGAACTTATCAACTCATTCCTGGATGCAAAAGTGGGAAAGTATAGGATTAGTGCAAACAGGTGATCAATGATCGCCATGGACTATGTGGGCCGAAGGGCTTGTCCCCATGCTGTTCTCTAACCTAAAACTATCCCAATGTGTGGCCTGTCCAGAGCAGCACATGGCTATTAGCTTACATCAGCAGTACAAATGAAATTGCCAAAAAAAAAATCTTCTACTGATTTGCTCTCTGATTGAAAATGGTGTGAAGAACTCGCTTTCTTCTTTTGCAGTGTACCTGTGGAAAATTTGTACAGGGAACTCATCCATCATTTGGGCCATATCATGATTGAACTACACAGATCATTAGAGCCTCGGGCACACTCTCAAAAGTCATTCCTTCCCAAGTGACATTGACTGGTTTAGTTGGGTCATAACTAATAAACATCTTGGTGCAAATCTGAAACAAATGAGAAGCAAACTATCTATTGCTTCACTGAAGTAGAACAGTAAAGGAAACATGTAGGAAGGAACTGCGGATGCTAGAAGATAGACACAAAAAGCTGGAGCAACTTAGCGGATCAGACAGCGTATCTTGAGAAAAGGAATAGGTGACGTTCTGGGTCGAGACACTTCTTCAGACTTCTACAAGCCCAGCCGCTCCATTTTCTCAACATATGACAGTCCTGCCATCCCGGGAATTAACCTGGTAAACCTACGCTGCACTCCAGCAATAGCAATAATGTCCTTCCTCAAATTAGGGGACCAAAAACTGCACACAATACTCCAGGCGTGGTCTCACTAGGGCCCTGTACAACTGCAGAAGGACCTCTTTGCTCCTATACTCAACTCCTCTTGTTATGAATTTGCTTTCTTCACTGCCTGCTGTACCTGCATGCTTACAGATGCAGTAAATATTTGAAGATAGACTGACTGAAGATAGGAAAATGTTGGAGTAACTCAGCGGGACTGGCAGCATCTCTGGAGAGAAGGAATGGGTGATGTTGGGAGAACTGGGGTTGGGGACTGGACATTGTGCCTTCCCCCACAGTGGTAATTCATTGTGGGGGGATGATTTTTTGTGTGTTGTGTCTTTGTTAGTCTGTGTTCAAGATGGCAGTCGGAGGGGAGAGTGGATGCTGGCGCGGTTTAGCTGCCACTGCTCTCTCCTCAAATTGTGTTTCTGACTTTCTTTTTTGTCCCTTTGAAATGAATTCTGTCCTTAATTTGTGTATTGTGATGTTGTTGATGTCCCTATTATTTTTTTATTTTTTTATTCTGCTTGTATGTTTTGTAATTCTGCTTATCTGCAAGGCGTCCTTGAGAGTCTTTGAAAGGCGCCCTATAAGTGTAATGATAAATAAAATTAAAATAAAAAATGTTTCGGGTCGACAACCTCCCCTCTACTTTCAGTCTGAAGAAGGGTCCCGACCCGAAACGTAATCTGCAGTTCCTTTCCACACGCAGTAACCAATCCTATTGCCACTAGTGACAGGTCAAAGACAAGGCTCCAGGATCTCTGCATGAAAACTAGGCACCTGAACGGAGAAATCAGAAGTTTCCCCCACAAGGGATTTTGTGTTGAAATGTGGTCTACTCTGACTTAATAATAATAATAATAATAGATTTTATTTATATAGCGCTTTTCAGGACTCAAAGTCGCTTTGAACTTAGACATCATGTCAAAGCCACCATTTCTCTCAAAATTCATTGGATAATTAATTAAAAGAGTTCAAAAAGAGGCAATGAAAGCCTGCCACAGCGCCAGAGGTCCGGGTTCAAACCTGACCTCGGGTCCTGTCTGATGATAATGATGATACTGTATTGTCACTTGTACCTAGCTAGGGAAAGTCTTTGTTTTTGCCAACGAAGAACGCAAAGTACACAAAGGCACCCGTACTAATCAAGAATCTATCTCTGCCTTAAAAATATCCACTGACTTGGCCTCCACAGCCTTCTGTTGTGTATGCCACTACTGCTCTCTGAGCCTGTACGCTAAATCTTTACGCTCTCATTTTAAACCTTTGTCCTCTGCTTGTAGATTCCCTCACCCTGGGTAAAAGAATCTTGCGCATTTACCCTATCTATTCCCCTCATGATTTTAAACACCTCGATAAGATCACCCCTCAGCCTCCTGCACTTCAAGAAATAAAGACCTAGCCTGTGTAACTTCCCCTTATAGCTCAGGCCCTCTAGTCCTGGCAACATCCTTGCAAATCTTCTCTGCACTCTCTCCAACTTAAGGACGTTCTTTCTATAGCAGGGTGACTAAAACTGAACACAATACTCCAAATGCGTAGGAAGGAACTGCAGATGCTGCTTAAACCGAAGACTAAAAAAGCTGGAGTGACTCTGCGGATCGGACAGCATTTCTGGAGGAGAGGAATCGGTGTACTCCAAATGCAGCCTCACCAACATCTTGTACAACTGTGACATAACACTGCAACTTCTACACTCAATACAGTGACTGCACAAATATATCAAAAACTTTCGCGAATTTCTATCATTTCAGCTCTTTTTATATCTGAAACCTTTGGAACCCTTTTCCCCCCTTCCTCCCCTGTTCTTTGCCGTTCATGGTAAATCGGCCAGCATCATTTCCAGCTAGGTTTTAGCATGCAGGCTCGGAGAGCAGTAGTGGCACACACAACAGAATCAGGTCCTCCTCTGCTGCATGTCCAAGCGACCACTGAGCATCCATCTGTGTGATGAATCACACAGGGTGGTGAGTCTGTGGGATACTTTGCCACAGATGGCTGTGGAGACCAAGTGAGTGAGCCAATGTCAAAGTCAAAGACAAATTGATTCGTCAAATGCACCAATGAAGGTGCAGTGAAATGAATTTGCCAGCAGCGATACACTTAAAAAAAGAACACCCAATACATAATAGAATTTAACACAAGCATCCACCCCGGCATTCTTCACTGTGGTGGAAGGCAACAAGGTTGAGTCAGTCCTCCTCCTTTGTTCATCCGTGGTCGGGGCCATAAAGCCTCCGTAGTCGCCGCTACGGCCGGCCGGATGTACATTCGTTATTGGATGCGGGCGTGTTGGGACAGCATGGACGAGTTGGGCCGAAGGGCCTGTTTCCATGCTGCACGCCTCCGCGACTCTGACGGAGGCAAGGAAGAATGGGGAGAAAGAAAGAGAAAGAAGCACAGAACGAGAACCAGAAAGCCAACAGGGACAAGGTGCATTAGCAGAAGGTAAAAGGATGTCCAAGAAAAAAAAGAGTGCAGTTTCAAATCAAGAGAGGTCGCAAGTAATTAAACCGCGCATGATAAATGAGAAACAAAAATGGGTCTTTAACATTTATGAGATGCAGAATAGACAGCCTGATTGCTTTTTGCAGAATTATGTTCAAATCTAGGTGGACCAAATGAAATCTCATGTCATGGTGTTTTGTGCCAAGTTGTGTCAGTGATGTGATGTGCGTGGTACATGCATCGTAAGTGAACGGCATTAAAATTCATTTGAAGGCTGCTTCTTCATTCTTGTTGGCAAATTAAGATATGAATAAATTAGGTGCTGGAAGGAGCTGCATTTGCTGGCTTAAGTCAAAGACAGACACAAAACGCTGGAGTAACTCAGCGGGACAGGCAGCGTCTCCGGAGATGCTGCCTGTCCCGCCGAGTTTCTCCAGCATTTTGTGTCTATCTATGAATAAATTAGGATCTGGTGGGTTGGGGGTGGGGTGGGGGGGGGGTCACATCACAATGTCTTGAAAGGGCTTATTTATGAAGCTACTCCACCCTTGGAGAAAGGAATCAAATGTTAAGGTTAGAATTGTCAGACAGGTTTATCCAGAAATATACCCAAGAATTTTCAACAGAGTGCAGGCAGGAGAATTGATGGTTTTATGGGACATCTTAGCATGATAACTAGAAGCAATGTTGAGGGTTGTCTGACTGTTTCTTCGCTACAGAAAGCTGTGGAGGCCGTCAATGGATATTTTTAAGGCAGAGATACAGTGGACAGATTCTTGATTAGTACGGCTGGCTGGGATTATGGGGAGAAGGCAGGAGAATGTGGTTAGGAGAGATAGATCAGCCATGATTGAATGGCGGAGTAGGCTTGATGGGCCGAATGGCCTAATTCTGCTCCTATCGCTTATGACTACATGACCATTCTCTTCCCACAGATGGACAAAAGTGCTGGAGAAACTCCTTCGCTCCATAGATGCTGCTGCACCCGCTGAGTTTCCCCAGCACTTTTGTCTACCTCCGATTTTCCAGCATCTGCAGTTCCTTCTTAAACTCTTCCCACAGATGCCGCCTGCCTCGCTGACTTACTCTGGCACTTTGTGCCTTTTAATCTGTGGCGGGCGAGACATCATCAGTGGTGTTGCTTGTGTTTGCCTACCTGTTCCTTGACACAGCAGGTGTAAGGGACACCGCAGGCCATTGGTCCTGGCGCGTCGCAGGCATGGTAATGATTCACGGACCAGTCCTTGTACTCATCCCCTCCGCAGCAAGAGAACTGTGAGCAAGAGAAAGGTTGGAATTATTGCTGGGCCTTGCAAACCCAACTGAGACAGCAGAGGCAGGAACCCCAGGAAGGTCCATCCAAGTGGTGGGACTGTTCCCACTGACCATGCCTTGAAACCTCCAACCAGTTCTCCAATGCTCCACTTTGTGTCCATCAGAAGGTTGTTGGCTGCAACCTTACACTGCAAGGGCTAGGAAGCGAGCGGGCAAGATCATCTCTGACCCCTCTCACCCTGGCCACAAACTCTTTGAATCACTTCCCTCTGGAAGGCGACTCCGGACTGTCAATGCCGCCACGGCCAGACATAAAAACAGCTTTTATCCACGAGCAGAATCTCCACTCAATAATCAAAAATCTGTAGCCTCCTTTTGCTCTGGTATTTAATTTCATTCACATGTTTAAACTATAATGTTTTATTCTTAATGTTTTCATGTTTTATTCTTAATTGTTTACTGTATGTCGTGTTGTTATTTGCGAGTGGAGCACCAAGGCAAATTCCTTGTATGTGTACATACTTGGCCAATAAATTAATTCATAAACTTTGTGTTGCTCAAGGGCCTGTCCCACTTTCACAACCTGATTCACAACCTTTTTTACTCGTGGACATTTTTCATCAGGCTTGAAAAACGCCCCGACCTACTTGATGCCACGAGTACCTACGACTAGTATCACGACCTACCTACGACCTCGTGACGACCATGCTGCGAGTATGAGTCAAAGGGCAAACTCGGCACAGGTCGTGAATTAGGTCGTGGAAGTGGGACAGGCCACTTTACAGAGCTGGTGCGTGGAATATCTTACCATTCTGGAGCTGCATGCACAGTGTTGGCATCAAACAAAGCCCAGAACAGGCTCACTGCCCAATTAACCATGCCCAGGGCAGGAGCAGCACTGGTTTAGCATGGAGTAGCGTACCTTCTACCCTGTCCCATCACACAAAGCTGGGGCAGAGTCAGCGTTGGTGGGTTTGCTATAGAGTATAGACACAAAAAACTGGATTAACTCAGCAGATCAGGCAGCATCTCTGTAGAAACGGAATAGCTGACGTTTCGGGGCTGCAGACTCGCGTCACTGCCTTTGACAGCTGAGCATGAGGTGATGCACATTCTGAATCACCAGGTGAATCACTGGTTACATCGAAAGAACTTCAGTGCATCATGAGAGAGGTGGGGCTGAATTTCAAACAAGAAACTATTGTAAAATAAATGTTTAATTAAGACTGGGAAGATTTGTAATGAGTAATGCATCAAGATTTTAAATGCAAATACTGTTCCTAAAATAAAATACCAGACCACAGTCTTCCTTGTTTAATTTTAGTGGCATGACTATTGTCCAGTGAGATGTGGAAGCGCTGGTTTCAGATCTGCTTTGTTCTGCCCGAAACTTGTTGATCTCCCAGCAGAGTAAGATGTCCGTGAGGGAACTTTGCCGACCATCCCATTCCAGACTGCAGGAGTACATGCTGAGGAACTCATTGAAGCTCGGTGCAGCCAACGTCAAGGCCACAGTCTAGGGTCCTTCCATAGCAGGATATTGGGGTGCAGGGTCGGGTGGAGTCTTGGCACGGCACGGTGGCGCAGCGGTAGAGTTTATCCCCGACAGCGCCAGCGGCCCGGGTTCAATCCTGACTACATGTGCTGTCACCAGACTGATTCCTGGGATGGCAGGACTTTCATATGAAGAAAGACTGGATAGACTCGGCTTGTACTCGCTAGAATTTAGAAGATTGAGGGGGGATCTTATAGAAACTTACAAAATTCTTAAGGGGTTGGACAGGCTAGATGCAGGAAGATTGTTCCCGATGTTGGGGAAGTCCAGAACAAGGGGTCACAGTTTAAGGATAAGGGGGAAATCTTTTAGGACCGAGATGAGAAAAACATTTTTTACACAGAGAGTGGTGAATCTGTGGAATTCTCTGCCACAGAAGGTAGTTGAGGCCAGTTCATTGGCTATATTTAAGAGGGAGTTAGATGTGGCCCTTGTGGCTAAAGGGATCAGGGGGTATGGAGAGAAGGCAGGTACCGGATACCGATTGGGGATGATCAGCCATGATCATATTGAATGGCGGTGCAGGTTCGAAGGGCCGAATGGCCTACTCCTGCACCTATTTTCTATGTCTATGTTTCTATGTATGGCGTCTGCACGTTCTCCCCGTGACCGCGTGGGTTTTCTCCGGGTGCTCCGGTTCCCTCCCACAATCCAAAGACGTACAGGTTTGTAGGTTAATTGGCTTCGGTAAGAATTGTACCTAGTGTGTAGGATAGTGCTTGTGTACGGGGTGATCGCTGGTCGGCACGGGCTCGGTGGGCCGAAGGGCCTGATTTCACGCTGAATCTATAAACTAAGATTAAAACCCTCAGACAAGGCAAGGGATATCAATCCGGGGGGGCACATAGTGGCAAGAATACTACAAAATATAACACTAATGATGGATGTATGTCTCGATGCTGAGAATGATAGAATAATTTTTTGCACTGTTCTTAGTTTGAACCGGCCCGTCGCGGACGGAGCACGGATTCAGCCGCGGGACTGACTTACCATCACCCGGCGGGGTCACAACGTCAGAAGCCTGGATCGCCTCAGCGCAGAGGGAGAACAAAGAGGGAAGAGACAGAGACTTTGAGACTTTTGCCTCCATCACAGTGAGGAGGCGCCTGGTGAACTCACTGTGGTGGATGTTAATTTGTGTTTATTGTGTGTCTGGTTATTTATTATATGTATGACTGCAGGCAACGGAATTTCGTTCAGACCGAAAGGTCTGAATGACAATAAAGGAATCTAAGTCAAGTCTAAGTTATTATCTTTGGCTTGGATGTAAAGAAATGCGTGCCCAGTGCTTTATTTGTGACGGGATGGGCCTGTAGGCACTGTCACCTGCATAAAGTTGAATTTCATTATTTTGTTCACCAGCCACATGACGCATATGTTTATTAAAGGTGTGCACCGCCACCTTTTGTCTACAAAATATGCACTAGTTGGAATCATATCTTTGCGTGCAGTCTGTACAGAGGTGGTGGAAAAATGATCTGTGGGCAGGATCGAAAGAGACTGCAAAATGATGTGGGCAAGTTCAACTGGTTTAGTTTACTCTACAGTACCCGGCCTGGTTGGTTGTTTTTTTTTGTTAGTTTAGAGATACCGCTCGGAAACAGGCCCTTCAGCCCACCGGGTCCACTCCGACCAGCGATCCCCGCACATTAACACTATCCTACACCCACTAGGGACAATTTTTACATTTACCAAGCCAATTAACCTACAAACCTGTACGTCTTAGGAACGTGGGAGGAAATCAAAGATCTCGGAGAAAAGCCACGCAGGTCACGGGGAAAACGTACAAACTCCGTACAGGCAGCACCCGTAGTCGGGATCGAACCCGGGTCTCCGGCGCTGCATTCGCTGTAAGGCAGCAACTCTACCGCTGCGCCACCGTGACTGCCCTCTCTTGGCATTACCTTGACGTTATGTTGGGCAGAGACATTGTGGGCCACAGTGCATGTCCCTGTGCCGTACTCTTCTATGTATTATGTTCTATGTTCTATCCATCATCTCTGTGGGGAGATGAAAGTGTGAGAAATGTTAAAGACATTTGGACAGGTACATGGATTGGATGGGTTTAGAAAGATTTGGGCCAAACGCAGGCAGGTGGGACTAGTGTAGATGGGACATGTTGGCTGGTGTGGGCAAGTTGGGCCGAAGGATCTGTTTCCACGCTGTATGACACTACGACACCAAAAAATCAGCTCAATAATGTGGGTTAGCCCACACTATGGGGGTCTTGAATTTGGCTCCTCTTTGAAATATTGCCATGTGAGTTTTTTACTTCCCTCTCGGATATTATTATAACCTACAGTCACATCTAACATGGAGTTGATCACCACCCTCGCATCTTACTGCACACATGTTGATGGAAGATAGACACAAAAAGCTGGAGTAACTCACCAGGGCAGGCAGCATTTCTGGAGAGAAGGAATGGGTGCCGCAAAGTTACTCCAGCTTTTTGTGTCTATCTTCGGTCTAAACCAGCATCTGCAGTTCCTTCCTACAACACATGTTGAAGGAGCAATTCCTGCTGTACACCCTTATAACACGGCACCGTGGCGCAGTGGTAGAGTAGCTGCCTTATAGCGGCAGAATCCCGGGACCAATCCTGTCTACGGTTGCACTCTGTATGGAGTTTGTATGTTCTCCCCGTGACCTGCGTGGGATCTCCGGTTTCCTCCCAAACTCCAAAGACGTACAGGTTTATCGGCTAATTGGCTTGGTATATTTGTAAACTGCCCCTAGTGTGTGTAGGATGGTGTTAGTGTGCGGGGATCGCTGGTCGGCCTGGACTCGGTGGGGCCGAAGGGCCTGTTTCCATGCTGTAGCTCTAACCTAAACTCATCACCGAAGGATTGTTGCGTCAACATGTCCGATAATGCTGACTGCCGTACCATTGTAAAGTGGTCAGTGTGGGCTACTTCATCAACATGCTCCAGTAACCCAAGAAAAACAGGACTCGTGACTCTGTCAGAAAAGTGCAGTAGATATCATCTGTCGTCAGTCGTAGTGGTGGAATAACAATGTTAAATGGCTATTCAACTTCAACACAGCTGCTGAACAGCCAACAATGTGTAAGTAATTGCATGTAAGAGCATTGCTGAGCTAATCAAATACAAAATACTGCTTGGAGCATCTTAAACAATTATCTAGCAGAATGCTGTCCAATCCTGTGTTAAGAAAGCTTCATTTCAATTTACAGAACAATCTTACTCATCACTTAACTATTCATCCCATTGCTGACTAGTTATAAGTACAAATGCAATAATTACAAGTATTTTTCCCAATGTTCTCTTGTAGAGCCTTACGCCTTGTATTATTATCGTTACTTGTTTGAGTGTTTTTTTTAAAAACTCATGACTTTACAATTGATTTTTCACCCACCCGATAACTTTTCCATATCTGAACCCCAACCTCAATCCAGTCACAAAGTCAGATCCATAGATACTTTTATTTTCCAATATCTGCAGCAAGCAGAGTGTGGTCACCCCTAGGATCAAAGCTTATAGAACATAGAACAGTGCACAGTGTGTGTAGGAAGGACCTGCAGACGCCTATCCACCGGGTGGCGCCAGCAATGGCTGCCTCGCCAACATTCTGTCTGTCCTTTCTTCAATTTTTGTTATTTTAAGTACTGTACGGGGGTACAGAAAACAGGGCCGGGACGTGAACGCTCTATCCTTGACCCCAGGAATAGGAGTAGAATTAGGCCATACAGCCTACCATGTCTACTCCGCCATTCAAACATGGCTGATCTATCTCTCCCTCCGAACCCCATTCTCCTGCCTTCTCCCCATAACCTCAGACACCCATACTCATCAAGAATCTAAGAAAATCGAAGAACCTCACGACATCTAAGGAAAGTGAGGAGCATAGGAACAGAAAACTGGGCAGGAATTTAACGCACAATGCATTTTAGTAGGAACAATATGCAAAGCCAATCTAGTACAGTTTTGAAGGAACATTAGTGCATTGGGTGCATGTATAGACAGCTCTGAAGGTGGCAGGGTAGGTTGTAAAGGAATCAAGTACCAATACAAACCCTACTCACCTGTATTCACCTATTACGTACTAGGCTTTGTCCCTCCCCCACCTCTCCTTACCAATTTTCAAACCCCTACTCCAATCAGTCTGAGGAAGGGCCCCGACCCAAAAAGTTGTCTGTCCAAATCCTTCCCCAGTTGCCTCCTGTAAGAAATGTAATAACTTTTAATGTGAACTGAATTGCTCTTCAATTGCTATTTAGTTTGCTATTGCTATTTTATATGTTGCTATTTGAAAGGAAAATATTAAAAAATAGCATGAAAAAGAAAGCAGGAAAATTGGATTAATTGGGTATGTGCTAGCACAGCTGTGAGGGGCTGAATGGCCTCGTTTAGTTACTTGAATCTGGCTGGAGAGTTCATCGGATCAATTTCCAGAGGAGTTATGATCAACTCCTCTGGGAGTGGACTTACCTTTGGAGTCGATCACTTGCCTGGGCTCGACGCTCCAACCACGGCTTGTAGACTTGATCATCGAGAAGCTCGCAGTCTCGGGTAGAGACCGTTGTCGGGGAGCTCCAAACGATGCAGAAGGTTCGACCAGCCCCAACTCGGGGTCGATCGCCCGGGAGCTGACATCCCCCCCGATGCAGGAACTTGATCGCCCCGACGCAAAGGGCCCGACCGCCGCCTACGGGAGCCAAGATTGTCCCGTCAACGGAAGGTTCGAGGCCCCACGACCGCGGGAGAACAATGAAGGGATGTGATTGAACTTTTTTTTCGCCTTCCATCACAGTGAGGTATGTGGAGGAGTCACTGTGTTGGATGTTTATGTTAAAATGTATTTTGTGTGTTTGTTGCTTTTTGAGGCAAATTAAATTCCTCGTATATGTTGCAAAACATAATCGGCTAATAAAGTATGATTGTGATTATTATGATTATGATCAAGCGATGTGCGATTCATGCCATCAAAAATGCCATCCTTGGATCCAATGACTAATCCATTGCTTGGTAACTCATCAGGGCCAATATCAGACTGAGCAGAGTGCAACAGGCAGGAGAAAGAATACATTTCAAAAATAGACAAGAGGTAACAATTGAGATATTCAAAAATACGTTCTAATAATATAGCAATACAATTGTGTAATATTCAGAGCTGGAACAGTATAATGGATTTTATACATGCAGTGTCAAAACATAATTTAATTAAAATTTAGTATCAGCTAATTTTGATTTTCACTCAACTCCTGTAAGTGTTCACACTGAATGTGCATTTAGCTAGATTAAATTTCATGACAGATTCTGTAATGATAGACAGATGGGCCTGGAGAATGGTTTTTTAAACTATCATGCACTTAATGATAATTAAAAATGAAACTTCAATAATTTTATTCTCATTCATGGGAGAGCAAATCTCCGCTTAAAAATAGATATATTTTTTGGCAAAATGTGTTCTCTGCTCAAGATTCCTGATTAGGTATCAACAGGCCAGGCACTGGAGAATCCGCGATTGCTTTGAAGAAAAAGCAATGAAAATGCATGATTGAAGCGGTATAAAAGGAGAAGTCTCATCCAACCAAAAACAGACCCAAAGCGCTGGAGTAATTCAGTGAGTCAGTCAGCAAAACGATAGTCAAAGAAGCATAGTGATACAGTGTGGAAACAGGCCCTTCGACCCAACTTCCCCACACCGGCCAACATGTCCCAGCTACACTAGTCCCACCTGCCTGTGCTTGATCCATATCCCTTCAAACCTCTCCTATCCATGTACCTGTCTAACTGTTTCTTAAACGTTGGGATTGTCCCAGCCTCAACTACCTCCTCTGGCAGCTTGTTCTATACACCCACCACCCTTTGTGTGACAAAGTTACCCCTCGGGTTGGGGGTGTTGAGACACAAGCGACTGCAGGTGCTGGGATCTGGAGGGGAAAAAAACAAAGCGCTGGAGGAACTCAGCAGACCAGGCAGCATCTGTGGAGGGAAATGGACAGACGACGATGTGGAAAGGATGTTTCCACTGGTGGGAGAGTCTAGGACCAGAGGTCATAGCCTCAGAATTAAAGGGCGCTCTTTTGGAAAGGGGGTGAGGAGGAACTTCTTTAGTCGGAGGGTAGTTAATCTGTGGAACTCATTGACACAGAGAGCTGTGGAGACTAAGTCAGTGGATATATTATTAAGGCAGAGAGAGACAAATTCTTGATTGGAACCGGTGTTAATGGGTATGGGGAGAAGGCAGAAAAATGGAACGAGTTGCCCGAGGAGATAGTTGAGGCAGGTACTATTTCAACGCTTAAGAAACATTTAGACAGGTACATGGATATGGCCAGTTTAGAGGGATATGGGCCAAACACAGGGAGATGGGACTAGTGTAGATGGGACATGTTGGTCAGTGTGGGCAAGCTGGGCCGAAGGGCCTGTTTCACATTGTAAGACTCTTTAAATACCTTTAAAGAACTTCTCTGCTGGAGTAGTTCACTAACCTCCTGGCTGCAGATATAATCAATCAGAAACATGGTCGGGGTGGAAGATTGCACCCTGTTTCGACTAATGCAATGTCATCTGTGGTAATATTCCTCCTCGTATTCAAAACAGTGCCCTGGAATCTTTATTATTGTATGTTATCTGTATGTCGTTGTGTTAATGGGTTTGTCAAGCTGCAGTGAGTGAGAATGTCATTGTTCCATTATCAATAGTTGATTCGTAAGGGTGTCAAGGGTTATGGGGCAAAGACAGGAGAATGGGATTGAGAGGGAAAGATATATCAGCCACTATTGCATGGCAGAGACCTAATGGGCCGAATGGCCTTATTCTGCTCGTATGACTTAGAAACTTATAATACATGTGACAAGTAAATATTGAGTTCTACAGAGGACCTTCCTTTAATATCACATCGTAGTTTCTGCTGTCACATTCCGCAGTAATATTTAATTCAGCAATAAATCCTTCAGTAATAATTACAGTGCAGTAATATTGTCAGCTTCTGTAGTATTTGCAATCGAAAATATTTTAATGTAATGAAAACCAAGAGGAATAAAGCAAAGGAATTGTAAAAGTTTTGAATCATGCCGGTTCTGGGAATTGCTTTGTTTATAGTCAATTATATGAGAAAACCAGCCTTTTCTTTTTTTTTTGTGAAGAGCAATTCCACTGCACAAATCCAATTTCAATTGGCAGGCTGCTATTAAACTGTGGAGTGCGATGTGACTGACTCGGGAATCCTCCACTGCTCCTCGGGTTTTTTTGCTTGGTTGTATTAGAGCGACAGGCTGGAAGACTCACAGTTGCCTCTCCAGAGACAAATGCAGTTTAAGTGCTGCTCTGTAAAGAGCTCACAGCCCGGCAAGGCGGGACGGCAGCGGCCGAGCATTGACAATGTTTGGTTTTAGTTTAGTTTAGACATACAGTGCAGAAACGGGCCCTTCGGCTCACTGAGTCCGCACCGACCAGCGATCCCTGCACTATTCTACACACACTCGGGACAATTTACATTTATACCAAGCCAATTAACCTGCAAACCAGTACGTCTTTGGAGTGTGGGAGGAAACTGGAGCACCCGGAGAAAACCCACGCAGGTCATGGGGAGAATGCACAAACCGCTGACAGCATAGCACGCTAACTAAAACGCTCTGGACCCAAAACGTCACCCATTCCTTCTCTCCAGAGACGCTGCCTGTCCCGTTGAGTTACTCCAGCATTTTGTGTCTAAATCAGAACCTGTACCATCTCAGCGCATAACATAACAAACCTTGACAGCGCAGTCAAATGGTGCGCAGAAAACAACCTCCAGCTTAACACCTCAAAAACCTTAGAAACCATCATAGATTTCAGGCGCAAACAAAACCTCAAACCCGCGGTCCATGTCAACTCCCATCCCATAACCTCCACGAACTTATTTAAGTTTCTGGGCACCTATATCTGCAATAATCTAAAATGGCACATCAATGCTGACCACATCATTAAGAAAGGACAACAACGCCTATACTTCCTCAGACAGCTCAAAAAGTTCAGAGTCCACAAACACCTCCTGGTCCGCTTCTATCAATCCATCATTGAAAGCATCATCACCTCCTCAATCACAGTCTGGTACGGAAACACTGACAGTCACTCACTACACAGAATATAGCGCATTGTCTCCAAGGCCTCTAGGATCATCAACTCTCCCCTCCCCTCAATCCATTCCATTTACCTCCAACGTACCTCAAAACGGGCAACAAAAATCATCTCGGACCCCTCCCATCCAGCAAACCACCTTTTCCAGTCTCTCCCTTCAGGGAGGCGCCTTAGGTCACTTGCTACAAAATCCACCCGTTTTAAAAACAGTTTCTTCCCCTCAGCAATAAGAACACTTAATTCCCTCCAATAACTTAATAACTTTTTGACTTTGATGTATACAGTGTCTTGTCTATGGTTTTTGTCTGTTCTTTTGCACTATGTATTGTTGGTGAGATTTGTGATTTGTGATGTGCTTTATTATTATTGTTGTTAGTGTTGATGTGCTAAAGCAGTGTACCATCATGTACCGAACCCAATTACCACCAACCCTGGTCGTGTGGCAAATAAAGTTTCTATTCTATTCTATTCCCACTCTCCTGACATGTTGGTTTGAGGTCTTTCCACATTTTGACACTAAAACAAATGCTTTTTTTTGCACTTTTCATTTCCATGATTTATCTACATTGGATGCTGCATGATATTTTCGGTTTCCTTGAATGTATTTGGGAGGACAAGTATGAATAACATAACAAATTTAAATACCTCATTGAATACAATCTCTCTTGCTTACTGTGATCAATGAGCTGAGGCTTTGAACTTCAAAAAACCTACTAAAACATTCCCTGGATATTGATCAACTTTTTTGTGAGTTTAGGCGCATCATTAACTGGCCCTTGCTCTTGAAGAGTTGAACAACACTTAAGGGCCTGTCCCACTTAGGGCGATTTTTAGGCGACTGCCGGCGACTGTCATAGTCATAGCAGGTCGCCGAACAAACGGTGAGGGGACCCCCCCTTCGACATAAAATTTGAAATGGTATAATTATTTTAACAACACTACTTCATTACTTAACGAAGTCAGCACCGGCGACAACCTACGTCAAGCTGGCGACAACCTACGTTAACCTGGCGACAACCTACATTAACCTGGCGACAACCTACGACAGTTACTTTGAACACATTTTAGATTTTCCCTTTAAAATGCTCTTCCGCATCTGAGCAGATAAGGTCAACCTTCTTCACCTCTTTGACCATGAGTGTGTCCCCGCACTGTCAACTGCAGCCAGAGCTAACCGCCCTCGAAGTTAAAATCCTTGTAGGATGATGTTCACCTGAACTACTGCCTTGCCATTGCCTCTGTCCCAATACTGAGAGACCACAACATGATTAAAACTTTGTGTAGGAAGGAACTGCAGATTCTGTCTTACACCGAAGATAGACACAAAATGGTGGAGTAACTCAACGGGTCAGGCAGCATCCATGGATGACCGCGTAGGTTTTATCCAAGATCTTCGGCTTCCCCCCACACTACAAAGACGTACAGGTTTGTAGGCTAATTGACTTGGTATAAGTGTAAATTGCTGGCTCGAAGGGCCGAATGGCCTACTCCTGCACCTGTTTTCTATGTTTCTATGTTTCACCCAGGTGAATGTGCAAATCATATACAGAGAACAGAGAGGCTTTGAAGAGATGCAAAGGGACTTTGGGGAGAAATACAGAGGCTTCAGGTGATGTTGCAGGTTGAGACCCTTCTTCAGACTGAGAGTCTCAGGTCCCGACCAGAAACGTCACCTATTATTTTTCTCTTGTATAACTAAAATTTGACTGCTTATTGCCTCCCAGTAGCTCAGTACCTTTGCGCTGAATTGTTGAACTCAGCACCAAATATGCGAGGCTTTCTGCAGTTAATAAAAACTCAATAAAAATGTTAATTCAAAAATAAATTAGTTTCTAAAGCCCATGAATAGGATATTTATTTCATTTACCAGTTCAGTGGAATTACATTGCATGGCAAATGTTCAATTAATCAACATCTGTTTTCCAAATAACATTATTCTAATATAGTGACATCAATGTCCGAAAACAATGTGTGAAGCTTAGCATCAGGAACAGAGTTTTATGTGGTTTTATGCGTATTAATTATTTAGGTTGAAATCATTGAAAATATAGTAAATGTAACAGAAATTCCATTAAAGAAAATTAAAGCATCAATTTCTGCACCGGATTGATGTACTAATCAAATAATTCTCTTTTTCAATAAAGCTGTTCCAGCTCCTTGCATGAAGTCTCGACACTGACTATTAGATACATATGAGGGCTTTTGTATAAACGCCATCCCGCGCATTTTTGGGATGTGGGAGGAAATTGGAGCACCCGAATTGGAAACCCACATTGTCGCAGGGGAGAACATGCAAACTCCACATTGACAGCACCCCAGGCTAGGATTGAACCTGGGTCTCTGGCGCTGCGAGGCAGCAGCTCTACCAGCTGGCCCTTTGAAGAAACCACCTCTCCCTCTGTAATATTTGTCAACACCCATACCAAGACCTAGTAGCCCATTCCAATATCCCTCTCATGTGCCTATGCAGCAGAAAGCATAGTTTACAAAGGGCGGCACAGTGGTGTCGCGGTAGAGTTGCTGCCTTACTGCGCTGGAGACCCGGGTTCAATCCTGACTATGGGTGCTGTCTGTACTGAATTTGTAGCTTTGCTCCCTGTGAGCACGTGGGTTTTCTCCGGGTGCTCCGGTTTCCTCCCACTTTCCAAAGAAGTGCAGGTTTGTAGGTTAATTTGCTTTTGCAAATTGTCCCTGGCGTGTAGGATAGGACGGGTAATCGCTGGTCGGCGTGGACTCGGTGAGCTGAAGGGCCTGTTTCCACGCTGCATCTCTAAACTAAACGAGTAACTGCAGATGGACAAAACTGCCGGAGAAACTTAGCGGGTGAGGCAGCATCTATGACCCTTAAGGGTGTCTACCCGAAACGTCGCCTATTCCTTCGCTCCATTGATGCTGCCTCACCCGCTGAGTTTCTCCAGCAGTTTTGTCTACCTTCAATTTTTACAGCATCTGCAGTTCTTCTTAAACAAGTAACTGCAGATGCTGGTTTACAAAAAAAACCATACAAAGTACGGTAGGCAGAGGGGAACTGGCAGGTGATGGCTTCTCTTGCGCTCCCACCTAGCTCCCTTGTTTCTTTGAGAGGTTTGGAAAATACAGCACAGAATGCTTGCTGCACTTCATCTTATGGATAAGTTGTCATTGCTTCCAACGTTGGAAACTTCTCGAGCTGAAAGAGTGTTGCTTTAACAGTGAAATAAAACCAACATAATGATGACGTCCAAAGTCAATAGGGATTTGCTCTGTACTCTTGTAGGCGGACACCACACGACAGCTCTTAAATCAACTTTCAGCTGAAGTGGTGACAAGTGAGTTATTTGGCAGAGAAACGCACTTGACAATTCATTCTGCACCAGTTAATTGGGGAGCTGATTAAATGTCCACTCTCTCACATTGGACAAATTGTCCAATGTGCTTCAAGGAACAGAAATCATTTGCTCAGCTTGCCTGAGAAGCCCATCGATATGCAGAATGGAATTGTCAATTCACTTCCCCACCTCCTATTGAAGCTGCAGTCAGAGATATCTTCACTTCAACCAAGCGCAAGGGCTTCACAGACTAGGGCGGCAAGGTGGCACAGCGGTAGAGTCGTTGCCTTGCGGCCTTTGCAGCGGCAGAGACCCAGGTTCGATCCCGACTACGGGTGCTGTCTGTCGGTTCTCCCCGTGACCGCGTAGGTTTTCTCCGAGATCTTCGGTTTCCACCCACACTACAAAGACGTACAGGTTTGTAGGCTAATTGGCTTGGTATAAGTGTAAATTGCTGGCTCGAAGGGGCCGAATGGCCTACTCCTGCACCTGTGTTCTATGCTTCACCCAGGTGAATGTGCAAATCATATACAGTGAACAGAGAGGTTTTGAAGAGATGCGAAGGGAATTTGGGGAGAAGTACAGAAGCTTGGGGGAGATGTAGAGAGATTCTGAAGAGATAGAGATAAGGTGAAGTGAATGGGTAAGTATATAATGGAGAGAATGTATTGAGTATGGTCATCCAATTTGGTAGAAAACATAGGTACAGAAAATCAGTAATGAGATGAAAACATATATATCAGTGACTCCTGATATGTGACAAACATACAGGGCCCTGTTGAGACCACACCTGGAGTATTGTGTGCAGTTTTGGTCTCCAAATTCGAGGAAGAACATTCTTGCTATTGAGGGAGTGCAGCGTAGGTTCACAAGGTTTATTCCCGGGATGGCGGGACTGTCATATGTTGAGAGAATGAAGCAGCTGGGCTTGTACACTCTGGAGTTTAGAAGGATGAGAGGGAATCTTATTGAAACATATAAGATTATTAAGGGTTTGGACACGCTAGAGGCAGGAAACATGTTCCTGATGTTGGGGGAGTCCAGAACCAGGGGCCACAGTTTAAGAATAAGGAGTAAGCCATTTAGAACGGAGATGAGGAAACACTTTTTCACAGAGAGTGGTGAGTCTGTGGAATTCTCTGCCTCAGAGGGCGGTGGAGGCAGGTTCTCTGGAAACTCTCAAGAGAGAGCTAAATAGGGCTCTTAAAGATGGTGGAGTCAGGGGACATGGGGAGAAGGCAGGAACGGGGTACTGATTGGGGATGATCAGCCATGATCACATTGAATGGCGGTGCTGGCTCGAAGGGCCGAATGGCCTACTCCTGCACCTATTGTTTATTGTCTATTATCACATTGTAGCTGGCTCGAAGGGCCGAATGGCCTACTCCTGCACCTATTGTCTATTGTCAATTGAAGTTAATGTGACAAATGTAACATTTTAGGGACAAATAAATGGCTTCAAGGGCCAGCAAACAATTGACAATTTTGCACCAAGGAACTGTTTAAAAGTCATAAGATTGGAAAGTGCAGCATGTAAAAATACTGCACTTTAATCCTGGGCTTCTGATCAATACCGTCCATCAAAGCAATTGCTGCCTTTCACTTGGGCTTCCAACAAATACAAAGATCTATGTGTTCATGGCCAGCGGCACAATAGACTTCGTAGGTTTAGGATGGTGCTGTCACTGATGTTTCTATTCTGCTCCCTGCTATGCCATGCAGTCATCACTCTATCCAGTCCACCTGACACACAAACCCTCAGCAATAAATATCCAGGTAACAGGTTCTGATTCGGTAATACAACCCCTGGGTCTCTGCTGTTAGAATGATTGAATGAAATATCTGGCCTTGTAACACTTGGCATTGATTTTCCTATATTTAATACTTACTACTGGCAGCACACAGTTCACAAACGCCAGCCTCACTGAGGCCTTCATCCAAATTGATGTGCTTTTAGTGTAGGAAGGAACTGCAGATGCTGGTTTTTAATCGAAGGTAGACACAAAGTGCTGGAGTAACTCAGCGGGACAGGCGGCATCTCCGGAGAGAAGGAATGGGTGACGTTTCGACCAGGTTCAGGAATAGCTACTTCCCCACAGCCATCAGGCTATTAAATTTGGCTCGGACAAAACTCTGAACATTAATAGCCCATTATCTGTTATTTGCACCTTATCAGTTTATTTATTCATGTGTGTATATATTTATATAATGGTATATGGACACACTGATCTGTTTTGTGGTCAATGCCTACTATGTTCTGTTGTGCTGAAGCAAAGCAAGAATTTCATTGTCCTATCAGGGACACATGACAATAAACTCACTTGAACTTGAAACTCATCTTTGTGACCATCAACATGGGCAGTGTGCTTAGCCCACTGCTATACTCTCTTTACAACTTTGTGTCGGCACAGTGGTGCAGTAGAAGAGCTACTGCCTTACAGCGCCAGAGACCCCGAGTTCGATCCTGACTACGGGTACTTGTCTGCACGGAGTTTGTACGTTCTCCCCGTGACCGCGTGGGTTTTCTCCGAGATCTTCGGTTTCCTCCCACACTCCAAAGACGTACAGGTTTGTAGGTTAATTGGCTTGGTGTAAATGTAAATTGTCCCTAATGTGCAGGATAGCGTTAGAGTGCGGGGATCGCTGGAAGGATACGTTTCTGCGCTGTCTCTCAAGACTATAAACTAAAATCAAACATTTTGTGTCTATCTTTGGTATAAACTTGCATTTGCAGTTTCTACATTCTAGTAGTTAAACACGTATGACTCTAGACTCCACGCTGGCTACTCTGTTTAAACTCTGCCTGCTATTATATCATCTAATTAAAGTAACCTGAGTGAGATACGGAGTGCTGGAGTGGATCAGACAAGAGCAACTCTGGAGAAACTGGATAGATGACGTGTCGAGTCTGCACTTTGTATCTTTTTTTTAAAAAGCAGCATCTGCAGTTCCTTGTTTCTTCCTTGAATGAGATCCAGTTCCAGGTTCAGTCACATTTAAATCAAGGCAAATGGGATTGAAGTTCTTGTGCTGGTGGATTTAGTCATCTTGAACACAAGCCAAGGTTTATTTTTAGGTAAAGTTGGCCTGCGGTAGCTGGCCGGTCACTGTCTCTGCACAGACTAATTCTATCTTTGCGCTGAGCCACAAAGATTTCCTAATTCAGTATTGTGTCAGCTTGAGCTATCAGTCTTCTTGCTGACATCAGCCGAATCAGCATTCTGGAAGATTCCGAGAGAATAGGAGAGAATGCGCATTGTTTGGGGGCAGGGTGGGGACAGGCAGAGTGCGCAATGTTAGAGGGGACTATCCCAGGGATTGTTAGCATTTAATGCATTAAATGGTGGGGCCCTGGGCAGTACTGTGGCACAGCAAGACTTGCGGGGACACAAAAAGCTGGAGTAACTCAGCGGGTCAGGCAGCATCTTTGGAGAAAAGGAATGGGTGACGTTTCGGGTCGAGACCGTTTTTCCGACTGAAGAAGTCTCTCGACCCAAAACGTCGCCAATTCCTTTTCTCCTGAGATTCTGCCTGACACGCTGGGTTGCTCCAGCTTTTTGTGTCTATCTTCAGTTTCAGCCAGCATCTGCAGTTCCTTCCTACACAGAAAGACTTAAAAGTCTTTATGGAAGATTTTCGCTGGAAGTGGTGAGATAGGTAGACAGGCTTGCGATTAAGGCATTTGGCACACATGCCTTCATCGGTCAGGGTATTGAGTACAGGAAAGGACACAAAGTGCTGGAGTAACTCAGCAGGTCAGGCAGCATCTCTGGAGAACTTGGATAGGTAACGTTTCAGATCGAGAACCTTCTTCAGACTGTCTTGACCCAAAACATCACCAATCCATGTTCTCTAGAGATGCTGCCTGGCCCGCTGAGTTACTCCAGCACTTCATGTCCTTTTGTGTATTAACCAGCATCTGCAGTTCTAGGTTTCTACATTGAGTTCAGACGAGCGGGACCGTGGGAGAGAGGGGGAGAGAGGGAGATGGAGGAAGCGGCCTTCAGCCCACCCAGTCCGTACTCGCACCACCCTACTCACTTAATTTACAATTTTACAATTAATGTACAAACATGTACATTTTTGGAATGTGGAAGGAAACCGGAGCACCAGGAGAAAACCCACGAGGTCACAGGGAGAAGGTACAAACTTCATACTGACAGTAGTCAGGATCCAACCCGGGTCTCTGGCGCTGTAAGGCAGCAACTCTACCGCTGCGCTGCCATGCCATCAGGCAGCATGTCTGTGGTCAGACAGGAGAGCAAATGTCTTTCTCCAAAGGACTCTGCCAAACTCATCCTGTCTTTGCATGAACTATTCACTTGAAGAATTAAAAATTCACTACCGATTCACATTCAGCTGCTGGGGGGAGTAGCGATGAAGAGGTGGGGCCTCGTGGACAGCGAGTGCCTCCTGCGAGTGTGGGGACCCAACATAGACGGTGAAGCACATCGTCACCAGTTGCCCCAAACACCGGCCACCGAATGGTGAACCAGGTCTGATTGACCTGGACGATGACACGTTGGCCTGGCTCGCCTCCACGGAGCTGCAGGTCTGAAAGACACACGACAGAAGATGCTGGGGTGGGATTTGAATTCTGATCCTTTGATCAGCCCCACCTCCCACCGCCACCAAGAATTTAGCACCCACGACGAATAAATCAACCCTCAGAGCAAGGAATGGACAAGGTCCAGATCTCACTAGCGGCGATATGCATTACAAATCAATTTCCAAGCAAGAAACAAGCAGAACATATGATTCAATCAACATCAGACACTGACCTTGACTTGAAGGCGGTCCAGAATGTTTTTGAAATCCAAGTCGTCATAGTAATGTCTGATTCCCTCTCGCACATTCGCTTTAAATATTAAAAGAACCTGAGGGGCAGAAGCATTCATGGGAGTCAGAATCTCCTCAAGACACAGTTTACTCCCTCCTCATACAGCTAAGGAGCAATCCTGAAAGTACCGTGATTGTTGGCCGAGGAGGAAGGTGACAACGAAGTATACAAAGAGTAAAATGAATCAGGAGGACAGTGAAAATAGTGAACTAGGGTGGAGGAGCGACAGAGAGAGAGGGGAAGCTGCGCTCCATCCTAGTTCTCCGACTAGTTTCAATGTCCCCCTAATTAATTTTAATGTCACCTTCCCCTCAGCCAACCGTGGGTGCCTGCGGGCTTAACATCACGGAGCCCGCGGTCTCTGGTCAAAGGCCGACTTCGGGAACTCCAAGCCGCGGGAGTTTCGGTCACCCCGACGCAGGAGTTTCTACCGCCCCAACGCGGGAGCTTCGATCGCCCCGACGCAATAGCTTCGACCGCCGGCTGCGGGAGCTTCGATCGCCCCGACTGGTTCGACTGCTCCGACCGCCGGAGAATAAAGAGGGAAGAAGATTAGACTTTATTGCCTTCCGTCACAGTGAGGAACGTGGGGAATCCACTGTGGTGGATGTTTATTTTAACTTTTATGTAGTTGTGTGGCTTGGTGCTTTTTTTTCTTCTTATGGCTGTATGGTAATTCGCATATCACTGCACCTTAATTGGTACATGTGACAATAAAAGACCTTTGAAACCTTTGAAAGGCCAGTAAAGTCTGATTAAAGATTGTCTGAGGGTCTCCAATGAGGTAGATTGGAGGTCAGGACCGCTCTTTATTTGGTGAGACAAATCAGTTGCCTGATAGCAGCTGGGAAGAAACTGTACCTGAATCTAGGGCTGTGCATTTTCAAATTTCTGTACCTCTTGCCCAATGGGAGTGGGGAGAGGAGGGAATGTCCAGGGGGAGTCTGGATCTTGATGATGCTCCTGGCCTTGCCGAGGCAGCGTGAGGTATAAATGGAGTCAATGGAAGGGAGGTTGGTTTGTGTGATGGTCCACAATTCTCTGCAATTTCTTGCCGTCTTGGACGGAGCTGTTCCCAACCCGTGCTGTGATGCATCCCGATAAAATGCATTCAACGGCGCTTCTGTAGAAGTTGGTGAGGGTAGTTGGGGACATGCTGAACTTCCTAAGCCTTCCAAGGAAATAGAGGCATTTTTTGGCCATTGCTCCGATGTGTATGGAGAGGGTGGGTGGTATCACAGTGGCCACCCCTGAGTAAATCTTACACTTAACCATTATATACCACTAATTAGCATCTTCTTTGTAAATAACTGGGAATGATGAAGATTAGTAGGCAAGTAATGGCCGTCCCACGGTACGAGTTCATTCCAAGTGCTCTCCCGAGTTTGCCCCTGATTCGAACTCGGAGATTTACGGTAATGGCCGCTCGTCGGTACTCGGGGCTCTCGTGGACATTTTTCAACATGTTGAAAAATCTTCACGAGTCTTCCCGAGCTTACCTGCCGTTAGCGAGTCTTCCCGAGTACCTGCCGTTAGCGTTACGAGCCGCTAAGAGACGTCCCCGAGCTCCGACGTACCCGCTACGTTCATTCTCCGTGCTTACCACGAGTTTGATTTTTTTTTACACTCGGGAGAGCTCTTGGAATGAACTCGTACCGTGGGACAGGGCTATAAAAAAGAAAAAAGAAATCAAAGGAATGTACCTTATTCCGGCATAAAAAGATGACGATGATGAAAACCAGCTCCAGCAACAACACAACGACAAGAGTCCACTTAAACTGCAGAGGGGAAACAAAAATAAATGATCGTTAAGGAGTTAACAAGACACGGGACCAAATGGGAGACAGTACTCTGGTCAAAGAGGTAAATAGAAGAACTCTATATCGTTACATGTGGCAACAAAAAACAAAACAAATAGCGACACACATACCAAGGTGACCAAACAACAGGTCGCATAGATTTAAGGGCCTGTCCCACTTGGGTGTCATTTGCGCGTCACGCAGATGGCGCGCGAAGATTTTGTACATCCCAAAATCCTGGGGCGCCATGCGTGACCGCGCGTCTCTGCCTACGTCACCACGCACCATGCGCGCGTAATGCACACCATGCACGTATCACGTGCGTGGCACCATGCGTCGTGAAGCGTAAATGACGGCGCGTAAATTACACGCAAATGACGCCCAAGTGGGACAGGCCCTTTAGGCAGCACCTTAAAGGAGGAAAGAAAGGTGAAAATGTTAATGGATGAAAATCCAAGCTTGGGGCTACACAGAATGGCTGACAATGGTGGCAACACCCAAGAGGGGTCTACACAAGAGGTTGGTCTATGCATAGCTGGCACAGGAACGGCAATAGAGTTGCTGCCCTACAGCGCCAGAGACCCGGGTTCGATCCTGACTACGCCGGAGGCAAATTTTTATCATTGGTTGAACGTTAACCTTTCAGTCCCACCACATAGAGATAAATGTAATAAAAAGGATCTGCGGATGCTGGTGTGTACCAAAGATAGACAGAACTCTCCGAAGTTCAGTTGCTTTCTGAGAACAAGCATTACGGCCTGGATCAGTAACTCCAACATCCAAGAATGAAGCAGGCTGCCTGAGGTGGTGGATATTGTCCAGTCCATCATGGTTATTGGCCTGTGTAGGAAGGAACAGCAGATACTGGTTTAAACCAAAGATAGACACAAAAAGCTGGAGTAACTCAGCGGGACAGGCAGCATCTCTGGATAGAAGGAATGGGTGACGTTTCGGGTCGAGGCCCTTCATCAGACCAATCTTACATAGTCCAGGTACAGAGTTAATGGGCCGAATCGCTCTTTATCTCCTGAGACGTTTGTAGGACCTTTCCGAAGAGGAAGAAAAAGAGGACAAAGAGGAGAGGGAAATGAGGAAGTGCAACATTGAGGGTGAAAGGAAAATGCAGGAAAAGGTTAAAGGACAAAATGAAAAGTGGGAGTTGAAAAAGCAAAAGAAAAGAGAGGAAGTGTGAGGGGAAAAAGGAAGGAGAGAAACTCTGTCAATACTTTTGCCGGCACAGTGGTTCGACTGGTAGAACAGCTGCCTCAGAGGCGCTGGAGACACAGGTTCGATCCTGACCTTGGTTGTTGACTATGTGGAGTTTGCATGTTCTCCCTACGGCCATATGGGTTTCCTCCCACATCCCAAAGACGTGTGGGTTTGTTTGCTAGTTGCCCTCAGTGTGCAGGGAGTCGAAGGGAAAGTAGAATAACATTGAACTATTGTGAACAGGTGATCGATGGCTGGCATAGACTCGGTGGGCTGAAGGGCCTGTCGCTTGCTGTCTCGCAACTGAACTCTCAGCCTGGGTTGAGTCTGGTTGTGCTTTGCCAGTTGCCGTGCAGGTTGGGAGGTTGGGCTGGTACACTCTGGAGTTTAGAAGGATGAGAGAGGATCTTATTAAAACATATAAGATTGTTAAGGGTTTGGACACGTTAGAGGCAGGAAACATGTTCCCGATGTTGGGGGAGTCCAGAACCAGGGGCCACACAGTTTAAGAATAAGGAGTAAGCCATTTAGAACGGAGACGAGGAAACACTTTTTCTCACAGAGAGTGGTGAGTCTGTGGAATTCTCTGCCTCAGAGGGCGGTGGAGGCAGGTTCTCTCGATACTTTCAAGAGAGAGCTAGATAGGGCTCTTAAAGATAGCGGAATCAGGGGATATGGGGAGAAGGCAGGAACTGGGTACTGATTGGGGATGATCAGCCATGATCACATTGAATGGCGGTGCTGGCTCGAAGGGCCGAATGGCCTACTCCTGCACCTATTGTCTATTGTAGAGTGAGAGGAAAGGGTGGGAAGAAATAAATAAGAAATTTCATGTGCATAATATCCTGTCAACAGTTTTGAGCTTTTGATTCATTCTAACAACAGAACGGATGTAGAAGACAGACAAATGACAACTTTAGTGCCAGAGCAACATGAAGTTCAGATCCTACAGCGTACAAGGGAAACCTAAGTGATAATTAAACATCATGAAACATCAGTCATATTCCTGCCATGGACAACATGAGAAATGGTACCACATGAAACAATGATAATTAGGTGGTTGAAAGGCAAGGTGTCTATATCACTGTAGCACACTCTCTCAGCATGAGAAACAATCTAACTTTAAAATCTCTCGGGGCAGATATTGTTCTGTTGCTGAGAGTGAGTGGGGATGAGCAACGATCAGGAACATGACCCTTCTGCTCTGAGTCTTGCTCAGTGGGCTATCAATGGTTTATGGTGCTATATCTCTCACGTGTACAGCTGCACAGTGAAACTCTCTTTTGCCAAGTCCACGCTGACCAGCGATCCCCGCACACCAACACTATCCTACATACACCAGGGACAATCTGCAATTTTACTGGAGCCAAGTGGCCTACAAACCTGTCTGAACCTACAAAAAGTCTGAGGAAGGGCCTCGACCCGAAACGCCACTCATTCCTTCTCTCCAGAGATGCCGCCGGTCCCGCTGAGTTGCTAAGCATTTTGTGTCAACCTACAAACATGTACGTATATGGAGTGTGGGAGGAAACCGGAGCACCCGGAGGAAACCCACATGGTCACGGGGAACGTCCAGGTTCAGGGACAGCTTCTTCCCTACAGCCAACAAATGAGCTCTTAACTACAACAGACTTATTATCATTGCACTAAATTTGTTTATTTATTGAGTATGTGTGCATGTGTGTATATATACACACACTGAACTTTTTTTCTCCCGTTCTGTACTATGTTTACATATTCTGTTGCGCTGCAGCAAGCAAGAATTTCATGTTCCTATCTGGGACACATGACAATAAAACAATCTTGACTCTTGACGTGCAAACTCCACAGCACAGATTGCACCGGAGGTCAGGATCGAACCTGGGTCTCTGGCGCTGTGTGGCAGCAGCTCTACCGGCTGAGCCACTGTGCCGCTATTACTGCCTGATGCATACCGGGGACATTCTTGAATGAAGGTACACAAAAATGCTGGAGAAACTCAGCGGGTGCAGCAGCATCTATGGAGCGAAGGAAATAGGCAACGTTTCGGCCTGAAACGTTGCCTATTTCCTTCGCTCCATAGATGCTGCTGCACCCGCTGAGTTTCTCCAGCATTTTTGTCTACCTTCGATTTTCCAGCATCTGCAATTCCGTCTTAAACACATTATTGAATGAATTGTATTGGGTTGTTATCTAGTGATGCAGAGCCTAGATATTTCAGTGCAATAGAGACAAGAGATAAGAGACATGTACTGTCACATGCACCAATTGGTACAGTGAAATTTGTGCTCACCATACAGCCATACGAATTAAAAAAATAAATTAAAAAAAAGTACTTCGAATATTACCACAGGAAACACATCACGACTATATCACTGTATGAGGCACACCGAGACTATTACTGAAGGATGTGGTTTGGTATGTATCACTATGATGCTCAAACCAGGGATATCACACAGTGATCATCACACTGCAAGGATTAGTGAAGAATGAACACCAGGGATATGACTGGGAGTCTGTGCATTGCTTGTGTTTCCTACCAGGCACATTAGATGCTGCACACAGCTTCCAATGCATGCATGCTAACAAACTGTTTCTGGAACAGGAATTGACATGAGCTACAATAATAACCAGCCTTCCCTTGTCTAACAATTCATCTTTCCGTTTCTATAATGCAAATTTTGACAGTGAAAAATACAACCAGCTCTCGGGCACTGATGTAAATTTACAGTCAGAGAATCATAGTCATACAGGATGGAAACAGGCCCTTCAGCCCAACTTGCCCTCACCAACCAACAAGCCCCATTTACACTAGTTCCACCTGCCCACATTTAGCCCATATCCCTCTAAACCTATCCTATCCATGTACCTGTCCAAATTTCTTGGAATTACTTTTCCCATTTTTCAGCTGAGTGGCCATTGGTAAGTTGTCCACTGTATTAATTTAAATAAAGGCCAAAGATAGACACAAAATGCTGGGGTAACTCAGCGGAACAGGAGGCATCTCTGGAGAGAATGGGTCGAGACCCTTCTTCAGACTCCGAAGGCCGAGAGATTACGCAATCATCTCTTGTTTTTAATCCCAAAGTTTATGGATCCAATTATCTTGTGGGTTATTCAGTTCTAAATGTGATTGGGGTAACTCAATTCCTTTTTTTTTTTTTCACCGACTCATCAAAAATTAACCAAACGCACAAAATTGGTTTGATGATTCAGCACATTTATCACAGGGAGTTTACGTAGTGTATCCCAAGACTGGCTCATCCCACCAAGAGAGTAGAAGAATATTAACGTGGGATTGGAAAGGGACCCAAAACGTCACCCATTCCTTCTCTCCAGACAAGCTGCCTGTCCCCTTGAGTTACCTTCGATTTTCCAGCATCTGCAGTTCCATAAATGCTGCCTCGCCCACTGAGTTTCTCCAGCATTTTTGTCAACCAGCATTTTGTGTCTGGTGATGTTCGTATCTCGGGACCAGAATTACACTTTGAGGTATTGGTTTATTATTGTCACAGGCAGTGAGACACTGTGAGAAACATTGTTTTTGCATGCGCTCCTCACAGATCAAACCAAACCCAGTAGATACTAAAGCTGGAGTAACTCAGCGGGACAGGCAGCAGCATCTCTGGATAGAAGGAATGGGTGGTGTCTCAACCTTCACTTCTTCTTCTTTCGTGTGGCGTGCACAGCCTAAAGTTGTTGGACAACTTGTTCTATTTGATGGTACACAAAAATGCTGGAGAAACTCAGCGGGTGCAGCAGCATCTATGGAGCGAAGGAAATAGGCAGCGTTTTGGGCCGAAACCCTTCTTCAGACTGCTGAAGAACCAGTCTGAAGAAGGGTTTCGGCCCGAAACGTTGCCTATTTCCTTCGCTCCATTGACGCTGCTGCACCCACTGAGTTTCTCCAGCATTTTTGTGTACCTTCGATTTTCCAGCATCTGCAGTTCCTTCTTTAACACTTGTTCTATTTGATCTTCCGTTTGTGCACGTCGAGTTGATTGCATCAGTCGAAACAGGGCGGACCACGTGAAGGTTGCAATCTTCCACCCCGCGTCTCAACCTGAGACGTCATCCATTCCTTCTATCCAGAGATGCTGCCTGTCCCGCTGAATTAGTCCAGTTTTTTTGTGTCTATCTTCGGTGTCAACCAGCATCTGCAGTTCCTTCCTACTCAAACCATACACAAGTACAGCCATTAGTGCAAAATGGAAAATAAACAAGAGTACAGAATATAGTGATAGAGCTAGAAAATGCAGATAGAAAAATTGCAAGGGGCGCAATGAGGTTGATTGGAAGATCGGGAATGCTTTCATCTCTAGCATAAGGGAGGTCTGTTCACGAGTTTGGTAACAATGTGGAATAAGCTGTTCTTAAATCTGTCCCACTTGATCCACATTGCCCGAGAATTTTGTCTGCTCCCCCGATGATCCCCCGACCAGCGGCTGTAATCAAATCTTAAACTGGGTGATATTGGAATAATTCATATGAGACATGAGAGTCAGCTAACCTCTTCTTTATGACCAATACCCTGTATCTGTACACTGTGGACATCTTGATTGTAATGATGCATATTGACCACTGCCCAGTCCATCACCGGCTCTGACCTCCCCACCATCGAAGGGATCTGTCGCAGTCGCTGCCTCAAAAAGGCAGCCACCATCATCAAAGACCCACACCATCCTAGCCACACACTCATTTCACCATTGCCATCGGGAAGAAGGTACAGGAGCCTGAAAACTGTAACATCCAGATTCAGGAACAGCTTCTTCCCTACATCCATCAGGCTATTAAACACGGCAACAAATAAGCTCTGAACTACGAAGGTACACAAAAATGCTGGAGAAACTCAGCGGGTGCAGCAGCATCTATGGAGCAAAGGAAATAGGTAACGTTTCGGGCCGAAACCCTTCTTCAGAGCTCTGACCTACAACAGACTATTATTTATATTTGTTTATTTATTGAGTATGTGTGCATGTGTATATACACACACTGAACTTTTTTTTTCTCTCTCCCGTTAGGTACTATGTACTATGTTTACATATTCTGTTGTGCTGCAGCAAGTAAGAATTTCATTGTCCTATCTGGGACACATGACAATAAAACACTCGACTCTTTCCACTGACTGGATAGCACACAACAAAAAAACTTTGCACTCTGCCTCGGTGCACGTGACATTAATAATAAACCAAACTAAACTATCTGGTCATGGGCTCGGAAGGTGCTGTCTAAGGAGAGCATATTAGTCGCTGTTACAAAGAAGGAAGGTACACAAAAATGCTGGAGAAACTCAGCGGGTGCAGCAGCATCTATGGAGCGAAGGAAATAGGCAACGTTTCGGGCCGAAACCCTTCTTCAGACTGATAGGGGGTGGGGAGAAGAAAGGAAAAAGGCGGAGGAGGAGCCCGAGGGCTGAGGGATGGGAGGAGATAACCAGAGGGCTGAGGAAGGGGAGGAGACAGCAAGGGCTAGCAAAATTGGGAGAATTCAATGTTCAATCCTACAAAGAAGGAAGGATGGGTTAATGACTGAAAACCGATATGGATTTGTTAAAGGCAAATGATGTTTGACTAATTTGACTGAGGGCTTTGGTGAGGTAATAGAGACAGTGGGGGAGGCAAGCACAGCTGATGTTGTGAGCATGGACTTCAAAAAGTTGTTTAAAAATGCTAACAAAATGAAAGACCGTGACACCAAGGGGCTTATGGTTCCACTGATGCGAAATTGGCCAGGGGAGCTGCAGGGGATTCATATTTTTTCCGACTGGAAGGAGGAATATGATGCAGCTCATCACGGACTGGGAAATAGAAACACTTCACTGTTTATTCTGTATTAATGATCTGGACTCAAGTACGCACGGTACAATTTCAAAGCTTGAAAATGATACAACAGCCGGAAATGTAGTAAACAATATGTGGAGATACAAATTTTGGGGGGAAGTTAACTCAGAGATAAGATCAATTGGGGAGAGTAACTGCGATCCAAATAGGGTCATTCTTCAAAGTGGGCAGAAGAGCAGAAAGCCTTCAGGGTGAACGTAACACTGTGGAAGGGACAGTATAAGTTGAGGAGGCTGTTTAAAATGCCTAAAACAATCTGACAGCAGACATCAATTTGCGAAAGCAAGCTATATCAGTATTTGCAGAGCAATGAAGTGAGATTTGAACCCTGAATCTCTGCGGAATGAGTCATCACAAAAACTGATTTATTTTCCCAAACCAGTCCTCAGTTTGCAAGGACTCAGTTCGCTAGCTGTATAATAAGCCTGGGAAATGGCTGATTGTTTTTGCAATGTGATCGGGTCTATCTGCCTGCGTTTGGACAGGGGGTGGAGGCAGTTAAGATCCGCACATTCATGATGGTGACTTTCTTTATAAACCTCCCTCACGTGACAATCGATCAATCAATCAAAGGACAAAGGACAAAGGACATTTATTGTCATGTACACCAATTGGTGTAGTGAAATTTGAGTTGCTATTTACATTATTAATCGATCAGGAATATAATAGCTCAATGAATCTGACATCCTCCAATAATTGGAAAATGATAAATTAGGCGTAAACATAGAATATTATAGACAATAGACAATAGGTGCAGGAGTCGGCCATTCGGCCCTTCGAGCCAGCACCGCCATTCAATGCGATCATGGCTGATCATCCCCAATCAGTACCCCGTTCCTGCCTTCTCCCCATATCCCCTGACTCCGCTATTTTTAAGAGCCCTATCTAGCTCTCTCTTGACAGTAACATTGGACAGTAAAGCACAGGAACAGGCCCTTCGGCCCAGCCTCTGCCGGAACATGTTACCAAGACCAACTCTTATCTGCATGCACATAATCCACTTCCCTCCATATCCATGTGCCTATCCAAAAGTCTCTTAAATGCCATTATCATGTCTGCTTCAACCACCACCCCCAGCCTACAACATATTCCAGGCACTCACCACCCTCTGTGCAACATATTTGCCACACGCATCTCCCTTGAACTTTGCCCCTCTCACCTTAAAGCCATGCCCTCGAGTATTTGATTTTTTTCCATCCTAGGAAAAAGGTTCTGACTGTCTACCTCTCATAACTTTACATACTTCCCGCAACCTCCGACATTAATCTAAGGCTGTTCTAACTCAATTGTAACTACACTTCTCTAATCCAGGCATTATTCTGGCAAACCTCCTCTGGCACCCCTAGCCAAAGCTCACACAGTCCTCCTGTAATGGGGTCACTAGAACATCCCACAATACTCCAAATGCAACCTAACCAGTCCTATAAAGCTGCATCATGACTTCCTATCTCTTATATTCAATGCCCCGACCAATGAAAGCAAGCATACCGACTCCAACTGGTCCAGAATGCAGCCGCTCGACTCATCACCCACACCAAATCCTGGCACCACATCACCCCAGTTCTCAAAGAACTTCACTGGCTTCCCATTTCCCACCAGATCACCTACAAAATCCTGGTCCTCACCTACAAAGCCCTCAACAACCTGGCCCCCCCACTTATCTCATTGACCTCCTCTCCCCCCTACCAACCCTCACGGTCCCTCAGATCCACATCAGCTGGTCTCCTCTCCACTCCGAAATCAAACCTCTGCACTTTTGGAGGCAGAGCCTTCTCCAGGGCAGCTCCCAGGCTCTGGAATTCCCTCCCACAACCGGTCCGAAATTCTGAGTCCCTCACCATCTTCCAGTCCCGCCTCAAGACCCATCTCTTCACCTCTGCATACCCTTAGTCCCATGTTCCTCTCCCCTCTGTCTTACTGCTCTATTTTGTTTTGTTTATTCCTGACTCTCAATTGTAAAGCGACTTTGAGTCCTGAAAAGCGCTATATAAATAAAATCTATTATTATTATTATTATTATATGCTTTCTTTGCTATGTTATCTACACGTGTGGTCGCTTTCAGGGCGTTATAGACTTGGACCCCAATGCTGTTGACTGTCATGCCAATAATGTCAATATTTTTCCCTTACATTTGACCTCCCAAATTGTCACCCATTCCTTCTGCCCACAGGTGCTGCCTGTCCCACTGAGTTACTCCAGGTTTTTGTGTCTATCTTTGATATGGATTTGAATCTTGGTTTCAGGAAAAAGTTCAGTCCCATCTCCTAGTGTTTCTCTGGACAGGGTTAATCCTACTCCTTAGATTAAGATATCATCGCTTCTCTCTGGTTATAAGAAGCAGGGTGGATTTCCACTGCCAGTTAAAACAAAATCTGAAGAAGGTTGCCGACCCTGGACGATTCCCTCCACAGATGCGGTCTTCCCCACTGAGTCACTCCAGCACTTTGTGTTTTACTCAAGGTTCTAGCACCCGCAGTTCCTTGTGACTCCAAGATAAAAAACCTCAGCTTTCTTGTACCAGCCAGCAACTTCACAGTTGGCTGGTACAATTTCACCTTTACAGCCTCTCTAACCTCGCTGAAGAAATGCAGTCATTTGAACACCACCTCTGGCTGCCGTAGGATACCCCGAGCCACTTTCAAGCCAATAAGAGTAGTTATGGAACCTGAGCACGGTTGTAGGGGAGGGAAATATATTGGCCAATTTCCTTGCTGCCAGCTCCCATAAAACCCAATGACAAGATAATGCGCTGAAGTAATATTGAGCGGAGGGTAAATATTTGCACTGAGGATAGCCAGACTTTTTCAAAAATTTTAGGAAACGCTCATCATTTAGCACACGAACAAAACAACTTGACACTGTGCCCATAGGCATCAGATAAGATGCGAATAACAAATTGGCATGTTTACCATTCAGAAGCCTTTGGGTGCATACATTTATAAGGGACCCACAAAGGAACCTGTCAATTAATTCAACATTATAACTGGCAGTAGGATGCAACATCCCATTTATTTCTATGGAAACTATTTCAAAATGATTCTACTCCTGTTTGCAAAGGGAGCACTAATGCACCGGTTTTATTCTGTTTCCATCCCTAGCTAATGAACATCCATAACTATGACGTTGCTATGACTTTGCTGACGAGCAACAATGACCTTGGTTATCACCGTTGCATTGACAATGACTCTGCCTCAGCCCTGGCTGCTCATGTTCATTTTTAACCTGTTGCAACTTCTAAAGTAAAGGTTGCACGCAAGTTAACTGGTAATACAATGGGGGGAATCAATATTGTGATTGTGCTTCCAAAACGGAAAGACAAAAGAAAACTATCTGGAAGATAGACACAAAATGTGAAGTAACTCAAGATGCTAGCACCTGCAGTTCCAAAATAAAAATCTCAGCTTTCTTGTCCAGCCAGCAACTTCACAGTTGGCTGGTGCAATTTCACGTTTATGGCCCCTGTAACCACAGCTGAAGAAATGCAGGCTACATCTCTGGAGAGAAGAAGGAAAGGGTGACATGGATACATAGATACATAGATACATAGAAAATAGGTGCAGGAGTAGGCCATTCGGCCCTTCGAGCCTGCACCGCCATTCAATATGATCATGGCTGATCATCCAACTCAGTATCCCGTACCTGCCTTCTCTCCATACCCCCTGATCCCCTTAGCCACAAGGGCCACATCTAACTCCCTCTTAAATATAGCCAATGAACTGGCCTCAACTACCCTCTGTGGCAGAGAGTTCCAGAGATTCACCACTCTCTGTGTGAAAAAGTTTTTCTTCATCTCGGTCTTAAAGGATTTCCCACTTATCCTTGTCCTGGACTTCCCCAACATCGGGAACAATCTTCCTGCATCTAGCCTGTCCAACCCCATAAGAATTTTGTACGTTTCTATAAGATCCCCTCTCAATCTCCTAAATTCTAGCGAGTATAAGCCAAGTCTATCCAGTCTTTCTTCATATGAAAGTCCTGACATCCCAGGAATCAGTCTGGTGAACCTTCTCTGCACTCCCTCTATGGCTATAGGGAGTGACGTTTCGGGTTGAGACAATTCTTCAGACTCCAACATTTTGCCTCGATTCTAAGCCCTGGCATTCCATTCATAAACTTTTCCACTAGCCTCTCCACAACTTCCTTTAAAAAAGTACTTCAAACCGGGTTCATTGACCAAACATTTGCTCACTAGGTCAAGTATGTCCTAGTGTCTATTATTGACACGTAAATCTCCTGTGAAGCATCTTTGGACATGTTGCTTTGCATCAATGTACGTTCTTGCTGTTACTGGTCAGGAGAAGGTAGTGAAGACCTTGTCATGTTGTCACTTGCGGGTGGATTCCTTGTATGTGAATTCCTTGTATGTGAATATACTTGGCCAATAAACGTATTCATTCTTCTTCTTATGTTGGGTAGATGGGCCTGTTTCAGTGCTGTTCGACTTTATGACTCCAAGTGCAGTGACTGAAGGCAATATTGCAGTGAAAGACTCCGCAGTGATTTTCATGTCCAAGTGTTAAGTTATAGTTCTTCATCGACACTGTTATCACAGCCAAGGAGCAACAGAACTGAGTGCGTGGGGTGTTCAAGCAGCAGGCAATAGTTCTGCATGCATTTGAGGCTAACCCAAGGCTTATCCCCCTATATCATTGGGACCAACGGCAAACAGCTGGCCACTACAGTGGATTTACTCTGAAGAAGGGTCTCGACTTGAAACGTCACCTATTTCTTTTCTCCAGAGATGCTGCCTGACCTGCTCAGTTACTCCAGTTTTTTGAGTCTATCTTCGGTTCAAACCAGCATCTGCAGTTCCTCCCCACACAGTGGATTTACTGTCAGTCGCCAAGACTTTGGGTCCAATGTCAACAGACAGCATTTGAGGGAACTAAAATTGGATGGGGAACATGTGTGGTTAACCTCGGAGAAGAAGGGGAATTGGGAAGAAATGAACGGAGATCAGAAGGTTTAGGAGGCCCCAAGTGTCCACGTCGCGGGGCTGGAAGCTGGAAGTATCCTGAGCTAATTCTGCTACCACCATCATCTATTGCAACAAGTGACGGCTCCCACTGATTGTCGCCGGAAGCTTGCGTCCTTTTCAGGATGGACGATGGCAGCGCGGCCAACATTTGTAACAAGATGGACACGAAAAGAAGAAGAAAAAGGTTTACGAGACGTCATAAAATAAATAGATGGCCCTTGAATACAAAATACAGGAAGGACTGGGCACTAATCCATTTTTACACTGCACCAGAGGGATCAAATCCTGCTTATATCTGAAACTAATTTCAACTGTTCACTGCATCACAAACTAATTAAACCTTGTCAGACAGAAAATTATAACAATAATTTTGAAAGTTTTTTTTTTAACACACAGAAGCCTACGGGGTCTTCACCTGCACTTATGTCAACAAAATAAAGACGGAGTCTCATCCGTATACCTATCCAGTTCCGTGTGCCCTCGAGGCCACAGGAGCTGGGCAGCTGCCAACCTGTGAAATGGATGCAGAGAATTCTCTTCTATGTATTATCTTTAATGGGTGGCACGGTGGCACAGCGGTAGTCGCTGCCTTACAGCGCCACAGACCCGGGTTCGATCCTGACGACGGGTGCAGCCTGTACGGAGTTTGCACGTTCTCCCCGCGACCGCGTGGGTTTTCTCCGAGATCTTCGAGAACAGTTTCCTCCCACACTCCAAAGGTTCACCCTCACACACCCTCCTTTGAGAGGACATGGTTACAAAGACGTGGTGTCATAGTGGCTGCCTCACAGCATCAGAGGTTCGATCCTGACTTGGGGCGCATTCTATGTGGAGTTTGTTCGTTCTCCCCGTGACCACATGCGTTTCCTCCGGGTGCTGAACTTCCCGCCCACAACCCAAAGATGTGCGGGTTTGTAGGTTAATTGGCACTCTCTGTAAAGTGCCCCCAGTGTGTAGAGAGCGGATGCGGAAGTGGGATAACAGAATTAGCGTGAATGGGTGAGTGTGGACTCGGTGGGCCGAATGGCCCGTTTCCACACTGTATCTCTAAAGTCTAAAGCCCAAAGTGTCGGAGTAACTTACTGTATGAATAAGAAACCTACCATTTTCAGTAGAAGCCGGTTGTCCCTGAGCGCTCCGACCATCCCAACGAAGGAGACCAAAAAGATGCTGACGCCCAGGAGTATCAGGATGACAGCGGGTGCCACGAAAAACCCTTCCATCGTTTTGTTCTGCTGCCTTTCCACCTCGGCATAAATGCCAATACAAATGATGAGTAATCCCAGCATCTGCGAGGAAACATGATCAGTTACAATCCCAGAGCAGTCAAACAGGAACAAAGTATATACTGTAACCTCCAACAATCATTGGAGCAACTAGGCGGTGGCCCTGTCCCACTGTACAAGTTCATTCAAGAGCTCTCCAGAGTTTAAAAAAAAATCTAACTCGTGGTAAGCACGGAGAATGAACGTAGCGGGTACGTCGGAGCTCGGGGACGTCTCTTAGCGGCTCGTAACGCTAACGGCAGGTACTCGTGAAGACTCGCTAACGGCAGGTAAGCTCGGGAAGACTCGGGAAGATTTTTCAACATGTTGAAAAATGTCCACGAGAGCCCCGAGTACCGACGGGCGGCCATTACCGTAAATCTCCGAGTTCGAATCAGGGCAAACTCGGGAGAACTCTTTGAATGAACTCGTACAGTGGGACAGGGCTTTCACAGCGCCCGAGACCCTGGTTCGATCCTGACTACGGGAGCTGTCTGCACGGAGTTTGTAACTTCTCCCCGTGACCCGCGCGGGTTTTCTCCAGCATCACCGGTTTTCCCCCACACTCCACAGGTTTGCAGGTTAATAGGCTTGGTAAAAAATTGTAAATATTTCCCAGTGTCACGGATAGAGCTAATGTACGGGGCGATCGCTGGTTGGCGCGGACTCGATGGGCCGAAGGGCCTGTTTCCGCACTGTATCTCTAAACTAAAAAAAACTACACAGTGGGTGGAGCAGCGTCTGTTGGGGTGAAGGAACGTCCTCCTGCAGATGATGCTCGGCCAACTGAGTTCCTCCAGCCGATTGCTTGTTGCTTCAGATTCCAGCATCTGTAGTCAATCGTGGCAGAGAGAATGGTAACAGGATTACTAGTGAGAGAGGGGCAGTACAGCATTCAAATGTTAGCGCAGCAGAGTGGAGCAAGTGTATATCAAGCATGAATTTGGTTTTTATAGAGCGCGCTGACCGCTGAAGTGTATTGAGCCCTGGGGCCAGCGGTTTCATTGGGAGGGGATGGCATTCAAAGATGCATTCACTAAATTTGACCACTCAAGTCAGTTCACTGAACCTGTGGTAGAATATCATCCTGTTCCAGGAACTTGGTTCTGAGCACTGACCTTCATATCGATGAAGGTCAATGCCTAGTCACCTGTAGTTGCCTAAAAAAATAGCCTAAGCGGGACAATTGCCAAAGACCAGTGTTCGATCCTGACTACGGGTGCTGTCTGTGAGCAGTTTGTACATGTTCCCCGTGACCGTGTGGGTTTTCTCCGGGTGCTCCCACAGTCCAAAGGCGTGCAGGTCCCCGATCCAAAATGTCACCTATCCTTTTCTCCCCAGAGATAATAATAATATAATAATAATGATAATAATATCTTTTATTGTCATTGCACATAGGTGCAACGAGATTTGGTATGCAGCTTCCATCCGATAGTCATAACTTAAACATCTAATAAAATTTAGATACCCCGAGAAACATGATTTATTAAAAAATAAATTAAAAAAAAATGCTGCCCATCCTGCTGAGTTACTCCAGCACTTTGTGTCTATCTTCGGCACAAACCAGCATCTGCAGTTACTTTCCACAGGCAAGATTCCCAGATCGGTGGATCGTTGGCTGGGGACGGTGTGATCCCCAGAGGTTTCAGTTTCATGATTAATCATTAGGACTCTGTGGGATGAGAGAATGAATGGCTTCAAGCGAAATGGAGAACGGGAGGAGTTGGCTGGCTGAAGAGATGATGGTGCAAGGCAGAAGTGAGTGGTAGTGAGGTGAGTAAAGGCGCATAAGGTCATATAAAGAATAAAACAGCAGAGACAATGGATGCATGGAGCTCGGCTGTCTCACAATGTTATCTGTTTATTTATTTCATATTTCCAGTGTACTGTCTTTGTTCTCACCAAATGTTCACAACCCTGAAGGATGTTATGTGTATGATTCACCAGCCTCAGCACACTTTCTTTGAAGAACGCCAGATAATAACTATCAATTCAATGAATCATCTTCTTAAGATCCGCATCCATTCAATACAAGGGAGGCAACTCATCGACCGCAGAACCAAGGCTACTCAGCAGGTTCTGCATCCGGCTCAACACTGTGAAAGATTCTTTCTTAACTCTCTTCACCTACACCAAACCCAAACCAATTCGGAGCAGACGAGGGCATTCGATTCAATTTGAGATGGCAGCTACCAAGACAGATGTGTACAGCAATTCATTCTTCCCCCACACAATTAAAGGATGGAATAATCTTCACCCTACCATAGTTACCCAACCAGATGCAACTAAATTTAAGGTAGCTCTTTCTTCCCAAGAATCCTCTCTGGCTTAAGTCCTCCCTCCACACCTCCAGTTTAAATTCCATTTGGAATATTTTGGAGGACCAAGAAACCAAGAAACCCAGAGATTTATGAGTGATCATTAAATACAGGCAAGGTGCTGGAAGACTGGAGGCAAATGATGTGCCTCTAGTCATTGAGTCCTTTGGCCCTCACCTGCCCTCACCTGCCAACATGCCCCAGCTACACTAGTCCCACCTGCTTGCGTTTGGCCCACTTCGCTCCAAACCTGTCCTATCTGACATCTATATTCAAGAAGGACTGCAGGGAAAAGGCTGAGAACTACAGGCCAGTGGGTTTAACATTTGTGGTCAGAAACATACTGGAAAGTATTCTGAAGGATAGGATACACATGCTTTTAGATGGACACAGGCTGATTAGGGATAGTCAAGATGTACGTGGGAGGTTGTACCGTGTGGGTTTCCTCTGGGTGCTCCAGTCCCATCCCACAGGCGTGCGGGTTGGTAAGTTAGCTGACCTCTACAAATTGCCCCAAGTTAATCAGTATATAGGAAGGAACTGCAGATGCTGGTTTAAACCCGAAGATAGACACAAAATGCTGGAGTAACTCCGTGGGACAGGCAGCATCTCTCCGAGACCCTCCAGCATTTTGTGTATATATATATTTTTTTCATATTAAAAAAATGTGTATATAAACACACATACTGTATATATACACACACTGAAATTTGTGTTGTTTATTATCATGTTTGCAGACTACTGTTTTTACACATCTGTGTACTGCTGCAATTAAGAATGTCATAGTTTTGTTTTGGGACATATGACAATAAAACACTCTTGACTCACGTGCAGGGAATGGATGCAAACATTAGGTGACATAGAACTAGTGTGGACGGGTGATCGATGGTCAGTGTGGATTCAGTGGAGTGAAGAGCTTGTCAAATGCTGCATCTGTAAACTGAACTAAGTAGATGAGAGATAAAGAATCGATGGCTGCAAAATGCTGGTTTAATAGCATTGATGCCCAAGGTTTGTATAGAAAGCCCAGCAGCTGAACAGAGACCTCTGCTGCCCTCTAAACAACACATATTCCTTTCGGTTAACTGATAGTTCACACTGGGAGAACATCCTTTACACATTCCAGTGCAAATCAGCCTAGTTCCTCCCCGCACCATTCACACACGTCAGTTGCCGAACATCTCTTGCAATCTCTTCACTCTGCACAAACTGCCCGAGATGACTTCACTTCTCCCTAACGAGATTCATTAGTCTTTCTTGGCTTCACATCCTTTCCTCTGCTCAGAATTTACTTGACATCGATCATCCTCATTAAGCAGCATTTGTGTGCATGGCAAAAAAGTAAATAGGACTGATTATATCAGAGCAATCTCTGAAGCGCTCAATCTCAAGGCTAGAACATATTAAGTGTGCTGTTCAGTGCAATTCAAAACAAGTAACTGGCAACTCCTGGAGAGCCTTATCTGTGCAAGACTCGTTCACACTGCAGTAAATTGGGTAATTGATGATCCACAGTGGGTGTTCACTCTATTAAATTACAACTATGTTTGATATTCTTCTGTTCTGTTTTGATATTCTGTTGTTCACATTTCCCTCCATTAGTTGAGTGTGCAGAATCTTGGTTGGTCATCAGTTCTTGTTCATTGTGATAGCTCTTTGTGGATGAATTGAGGCATGCATGAGTTGAGAAGCAAAGATTTTTTTCTTCAAATGTGGGATCCATTGCAAGCCAAGACAGGCCTCCAATGCTCTTCCTAAATCTCCCAAGATCTAATGTCCGGAACTTCAGTCAAGCACAGAGGGTCGAAAGCCAATTTTGCTTCCAAGAAGTGCAAAGCGACTTCATTAATTCATGGAACAAGGTAATGCAGCACTTTATGCAAGAGCCAATGTTTCAGTCATTATTCTACTTTCTCATTTTCCATCAGACCCACAATATTTCTTCTATGAAAATGTTTATCCAATTCAAGTTGATTAAATCCCATTCCACCCATGAATTCCAGATCAGAACAACACTTTGGGTAAATCGTACGGCACGGTGGCGCAATGGTAGGGTTGCTGCCAAACAGCATCAGAGACCAGGTTCGATCCTGACTACGGGTGCTGGCTGTACAGAGTTTATATGTTCTCCCTATGAGTGCGTGAGTTTTTCTCTAGGTGCTCCAGTTTCCCCCCACACTCCGAAGACGTACAGGTTTATAAGAATCAGGAGTGCAGCTTTACACCACTTTAGTGAGGACATATTTGGAGTATGCATGCAGTTCAGGATGTGGAGGTTTTGGAGAGGGTGTAGAGGGGGCTGACTAGAATGATGCCTGGAATTAGGGGTTTTAGCTTAAGGGGGAGGTTGGACAGACGGATAGTTTCCTCTGAAATGCCTCTGGAGGTTCAGCGAAGATCTGATAGAAGTATATAAAATTAAGAGAGGTATGGATCGGGTGGTCAGTCAGAACCTTTTTCCCAGGATGGAAATAACAAACAGTAAAGGGCATGGCTTTAAAGTGAGTGGGGCAAAGTTTAAAGGAGATGTGTGGGGCAGGTTTTTTTGACACAGAGGGTGGTAAGTGACTTGAACACGCTGCCTGGGGTGGTGGTGGAGGCAGATAAAATAGTTGCACCAAAGAAACTTTGTGATAGGCTCATGGTTATGCAGGAAATTGTGTGGAAATTATATGGAAAATGTGCAGCATGTTAGAGTTTAGAGATACAGCACGGAAACCAGCCCTTCGGCCCACCGAGTCCACACCGACCAGCGATCCCCGCACATTAACACCACCCTACACACTCTAGGGACAATCATACATTTATACCCAGCCTATTCACCTACAAACCTGTACGTCTTTGGGGTGTGAGAGGAAACTGAACATCTCAGAGAAATCCCACGCGGGTCACGGGGAGAACGTACAAACTCCTTACAGACAAGCACCCGTAGTCAGAATCGAACCCGGGTCTCTGGCGCTGTAAGGCAGCATCTCTACCGCTGCACCACCATGTTGCCCTGGTGTTGGTCTTGGCAACATATCCAGCACTGACATTGTGGGCCGAAGGGCCTGTTCCTGTGCTGTACTGTCCAATTGGTCTATGTTCACTCCAAATTTAAAATGTTCTACCTGTTGGCAGGATGTGAGATGAATTGTAGGACATCCCCGCAAAGGGGACAAGAGTGTAAAGAGTATAGAATACCCCCCCTCACGAATGCATATAACAGATCCATTAGGCGTTATGTATTGGTGGTGAAAATGAGGAGACAGACTCTGAATTAAATGACTCTAAAACAGGACATTGACTGGATATTTTTAATTGGCAGAGACTTATTCTTACCACTGGTTCACTTTAATGATTTAATTACATTATCGCAGAAAATGTCAGAGTTAGCAGACATGGCAAGTGTAATGTGATTCTACTGAGATTCCTTATATTGATCACCCCACCATCACTAATACCTCTGACAGACTTGACCCAAGTGCTGATTTTTGATCAGACACTGCTGGAGATTGGAGATTTAAAGTAGACCCAGAACTGTGGCGCTGTAAGGCAGCAACTCTACCGCTGAGCCACCACGCCTCCCCCGCATTTCTCCAGCATTTTCTGCCCATCTTCATCTCAATATTCATTGGAGTCAACATTCAACTCAACATTCATTCGATTTAGGAGATTGAAGGATGCATGACAGATATCAGATGATGGGACCAGCTTGAAGGAGTGCACACATTTTTGTCTCTCATTTACTCCCATGTTAATAATCAAGATATTAAAACATCATAAAAAGTTAGACAAAGTACTGGAGAGGTGGCACTCAGCGTTTTGCTCTAGATTCCAGCAACCCCAGTTCTTTTTGTCTTCAAAGCAGTTACAACTGATGCTCAGGGTTTCGAAGGGTCTCGACCCGAAACGTTGCCTATTTCCTTCGCTCCATAGATGCTGCCTCACCCGCTGAGTTTCTCCAGCATTTTCGTCCACAACTGATATTCATTCTCTTTACTATCAAAGGTAGACACAAAATGCTGGAGTAACTCAAGCTGAAGGGTCTCAACCCGAAACGTCACCCATTCCTTCTCTCCAGAGAAGCTGCCTGTCCCGCTGAGTTACTCCAGCATTTTGTGTCTACCTTTGATTTAAACCAGCATCTTCAGTTCTTTCCTACACTGTTTACTATCAACCTCTTTCCATGAAGTGATGTTGGGTTTCAGGAACTATAAAAGAAAAATCTCATGGAAAAAGAAGGTTAAGGCCCAAGTGTTGGTAAATGGGATTGGAGGTTGAGGGAGACTGCGGGACGACGGGCCTGTTTCTGTGCTTCATGGATTTATGACTCTAAAGCATTGATTGGGTATTTTTAATTAGCAGAGGAGTTTTCTTGTCACTTGGTTTTTACTTTAATGAGTTAATTACATTGCTGGAGAATGTCACCATGAACAGACACAGTGAGCCTAATGTTCTTCTGCGATTAATTACCTCACCAGCACTAAAACCTCTGACAGACTTCACCCAAGTACTAGACAGCTCCTCAAGCACAACCAATGCTTATTGTGCACAGCAGGAGACTGAAATCTAAAGTTGGCATGCAACTATGTTATTTTCTTGTTAGTTAAACATCACTGGCAATCTAAATTGCCCTATGATGCATTAACTACTGACTGTGGAATCTCAGCTCTTTAGTCGGAACATTCCTCACATCACAATTAAACTCCGCTACCATCAAAGTGACACCACTGGAATGTGGGCATTGCATTTGTCCAGCACCATCTGGCTGAAGAAGTCTTGACCCAAAATGCCACCTATTCCTTTTCACCAGAGATGCTGTCTGACCCGCTGAGTTTCGTTTCGTTTCGAGATGCAGCGCTGAAACAGGCCCGTCGGCCCACCAAATCCACACCGACCAGCGATCCCCGCACATTAACACTATCCTGCACACACAATGACCAGTTTTTTAAAATATTTATACCAAGCCAATTAACCTACAAGCCTGTACGTCTTTGGAGTGTGGGAGGAAAGCGAAGATCTCGGGGGAAACCCACGCAGGTCACGGGGAGAACGTACAAACTCCGTACAGACAGCGCCTGTGGTCGGGATCGAACCCGGGTCTCCGACGCTGCATTGGCCATAAAGTTGCTGCCTAAAATTGCCAGAGACCCGGAATTGATCCTGAATATGGGTGCTGTCTGTATGGAGTTTGCTCCTTTTCCCTTTGATCGCATGGGATTTCTCCGGGTGCTCTTGTTTCCTTCCACATTCCAAAGATGCGCAGGAACCTTTCTCAGACCCAACCCAACCGTGATACATGAGCGAGAAAACCGAAGACCTCGGAGAAAACCCAAGCGGTTAACGGGAGAACATACAAACACTGTACAGACCGTACAGACAGCATCCGTTGTCGGGATCGAACCTGGGTCTCCGGCGCTGTGAGGCAGCAACTCCACCACTGTGCCACCCGCCCACCCTCCACCGAGTAACTCCACCAAGTTACTCCAGCGTTTTGTGACCATCTGGCAATGCCTCATTAAGACAGGGTGCCGAATGCCTGGTTAAAGAGGTGGACTTTAAGCCACTTCTTTGAGTAGGAGAGATAAAGAATTCAACAATTATGTGCCAATGTCATGTTTAAATTATAAAACACACGTGCTCTTCATAAGGAACACTGTGAGGAAAAATGATGCGAGCCATACAACCCTTCTACCAACCTCATTCACACTGACCATGTTGGCATTTTGGGCTAGTCCCATTTGCCCACAGTTGGGCAATATCCCTGTGATTCTTTCCAACCATATATGTGCCTGATGAAGGGTCTCGACCCAAAACATCACCTATTCCTTTTCTTCAGAGATGCTGCCTGCCCCGCTGATTTGCGCCAGCATTTTGTGTCTATCTTCAGTGTAAACCACCTTCTGCAGTTCCTTCCACCACACAGCCCCCAAATGCCTGCTCGACATTGGAAATAGTTACAGTGAGCAGAAGGCTTTGGGACACAACCTCATTCTTCTTTGTTTGAGAAGGAACTGCAGATGCTGGAAAATCGAAGGTAGACAAAAGTGCTGGAGAAACTCAGCGGGTGCAGCAGCATCTATGGAGCGAAGGAAATAGGCAACGTTTCGGCCCAAAACGTTGCCTATTTCCTTCGCTCCATAGATGCTGCTGCACCTGCTGAGTTTCTCCAGCACTTTTGTCTACCCTCATTCTTCTTTGTGTCTTTACAATGCTAACAAGATATGCTTACACGTTGCTTGTCTCTCAATATCACATTCTCTTCAAGTTTGCTCCACGCGTTTGCTCTGGATTTTAGCCGATCTTATTATTTATGTTTTGTTTTGGCAGGGCTGATTTTAATTGAGGATGCACTATCTGTCTGACAGCGTGTTTGGAATCCTACAAATGACACATATCCTCTCTCACCGGTCTTTGATCGTGCTCTGTTCCGCTCAGATTTCATCTCCTCCACATACTCTAGGCATCTTTAAAAATATTGCTGTTTCATCTTTGTCTCTGACATCCATCAGTTTCTTTCTTCCTTGCTCCCACCCACAAACCATCCACAAGGATTCTGTTTGTTCTCGCTGCAGTTGCAAAGGCCGGGGAACCAGAGGAAGTGTAGAGGTGGGCGATGAGTAGAAGGAAGAGGGGGAGCAGGGAGATGGAGGAGCGGAAAGAAAGACGTGGTGAGAGGTCCTCATGCCACAGATGGCTGTGGAGGCCAAGTCAATGGATATTTTTACAGTGGAAATTGATAGGTTCTTGATTAGTACTGGTGTCTGAAGTTATGGGGAGAAGGCAGGAGAATGGTTTTGAGAGGGAAAGATAGTTCAAACATGATTGAACGGCAGAGTACACTCGATGGGCCAAATGGTCTAATCCTGCTCCTATGTCTTAGGAACTTATGAACTCGGAAGGCTCGATATTCAGTCGCTTGCACGCAGCGGTAGAGCAGCTACTTAAGAGCACCAGAGACTCGGGTTTGATCCTTGTCTGCTTGTTGTTTGTACGTTCTATCTATGACCGCGTGGGTTTTCTCTGGGTGCTCTGGTTTCCTCACACACCCCAGAGACGTACTGGTTTGTAGATGAATTGGTTTAGGTAAAACCGTAAATTTTCCCTAGCGTGTAGGATATTGCTAGTGTACGGTGTGATCGCAGGCTGGCACGGACTCGGTGGGCCGAAGGGCCTGTTCCCACGCAGAATCTATAAAGTCTACATTCTAGGGTCTAGAGACTAGAGACTAGAGACTAAAGATTGACCAAAGTGATTAAGCACGTTTCCTCCGGTGTCAGCAGGACCGAACACATCTGGGAGATGAGCTACAACTCCCATTATTAACTCACAGAAAAAGACAGGGGCACATTAGGGAAGGTTCTGGATTGAGACAGCAATTAGAGGGAATGCAGTCAGCTCGATAGCCTACACAAGGCATCACCCTGACACACTTTGTAACGGCCGGCCTGATCTTAGATTGATCACTGGACCTTCCATCCGTGATCAACAACTTGTTTCAAAATCAATTCTGGCCCCTTGAACAGTCTGCAGCACACGGTGCCTTGAGCGTTCTCCCAACACCAGGATCGATCAAGTCTATCTTTCTCTTGGGAACCGCTCAAGAACACTGCAGCCCACGCTGTGAGTATTGGTTTATTATTGTCAAACGCACCGAGGTACAGTGAAAAGCTTTTGGTACACAAAAATGCTGGAGAAACTCAGCGGGTGCAGCAGCATCTATGGAGCGAAGGAAATAGGTAACGTTTCGGGCCGAAACCCTTCTTCAGGCCCGAAACGTTACCTATTTCCTTCGCTCCATAGATGCTGCTGCACCCGCTGAGTTTCTCCAGCATTTTTGTGTACCTTCGATTTTCCAGCATCTGCAGTTCCTTCTTTAACACAACAGTGAAAAGCTTTTGTTTGCTCTCTAACCAGTCTGTGGCGCAGCGGTAGAGTTGCTGCCTTTACAGGCTGAAGGGTAGTGGCACAGCGGTAGAGTTGCTGCCTACAGGCTGAATGCACAGTACTTAATGGCAAGGTAAGGGAATCAAGAACCAGAGGGCAAAGGTTTACGATGCGAGGGGAAAGACCATGAGGGAGTGGGGGCTCGGAAAGCAGAAGTCATTAAAGAAGCAAACGGCGTGCGAGGTATCTTGGGTCAGGAGAGATGGACTAGGGGGCAATAGGATGCAGTCGAAGTACGTGAAGATTATTTCAGTGGGACAGGAGCAGGCGGAAACAATGGGCCTGATGCCCATCTGTGGCAATACATGCAGCTCTTGCCAGCAAAGCCCACATCACAGTACATAAATAATTAGATATAAATTAATTAATGATAAATAAATTAGCAAATGACAATTTCAATGTATGGTCACTGAGGTAACTTTGAGAGGATGCTGACACTCACATAATAATAGGAGGCAGACTGATCCATACTTTTCATTAAACCGCAAAGAAACAATAATCTTTTTAAATCAAAGAAATGCCAGTGAAATATCTCTGCTCCGCGACAAAAATTAAGAAGTGTTAAGCAGGAAGAATGCTAGAGGGAGCATGAGTTTCATTTATCCCGGTCCCTATGATCTAAAGCATGCCTGACAGAGACATCTAGGCAATAAAGGGAAGTTGCAGAGGTAATGGTGAAATCTCACTTTAATTTACTGACAAGCAGAACATACTCCGCAAGGTCCCTCCGCAATCATTTTTCTCATTTTCATGGAATAGAAATATTACCGTTCCCACACATCTTTGGCAACAGACTTTTATTCATGCATGCCCTGTACAAGTCGCCCATTGTCCACAGGCTCAGCACAACACACTGCACCTGGTTTAACCATTCACTTGGCTGAAGCGGACGCGAATGAATCCTCTGCTCTCCTCCGAATCCTTTCACTACAAATAGCCTTTATGTTAAAACTGTTCAGTTTAGTTTAGAGATACTGCGTGCAAACAGGCCCTTCAGCCCATTGATGTCGCCCCAACCAGCGATCCCCGCACACTAATACTTAATATAAGTAGATGATTTAATGCACTCACATGATTGCCTGTCATCGAGTGTGTCTCTCCACTATCATTGCACATAAAATGGCAAAGTCATTATAGCACAATGACTATGCATAATTCACATTTATGTATAGGGATAATTGGGATAATTTGCGATTCTTACCGAAGCCAATTAACCTATAAACCTGTACGTCTTTGGAGTGTGGGAGGAAACCTGTGCACCCAGGGAGAACCCACGCGGTCACAGGGAGAACGTACAAACTCCGTACAGACAGCACCCGTAGTCAGGATCGAACCCGGGTCTCTAGTGCTGGCGCTGCCGCTGTGCCAATTCTATCGCTGAGCCTCCGTGTCCATTGTGGTGTGTATTTATACTCCATGTTCTCCAGTTCAATTTCAGCCGAACATAGAAGGCAAGAGTGTACAGAAGAAAGTCTGATTAGCTTTAACGCTCTCCCTGTGACAGCGTGGGTTTTCTCTGGGTGCTCTGGTTTCCTCCCACATCCCAAAGACGCACGGGCTTGTAGGTTAATTGGCCTCTATAAATTTTCCCCTAGCATGCAAGGAGTGGATGAGAAAATGGGATAACATAGAACTAGTGTGAATGGGTGATCAATGGTCAGCATGGACTCAGTGGGTTGAAGGGCCTCTTCCCATGCTGTGTCTTTCAATCAATTCAATCAAAACATCTATAATTAGAATTTTTATATGTGAATTTTACTTTCCAATCCTCTTGCATCCTCTGGGTTGATCATCTTGATGTATAACGAGTGTATTACTGATAATTCAGAACCTCCTCCCTTGAGCTGAATTTTACTGTCAACTGGAAGTGATGCAGCTGCTACAAGCTGCATGTCTTCAAACCACATCGCAGATTATTAAATACTCAGCACAAACCTTTGGTTGCATCGTTGTGACATTCAACGTTTTAAAAAACAAAGCAATCCTCAGAATACCCATAAACCCCAAGAAATAATTGCAGCAGTTATACTGAGGGACTGTGCCAAAGTGGGGTGGGAGACGGTGCCAGGACAATGCTTGGTGGCTCTGCCATTTCATATACAATGCAGAGACACACAAGATGACACTGCCAAAGTAATGAAGTGCTCCAGTACTATTCACACAGTAAAACGACAATTCTTTGATAAAGGTTGGAAGAGGCCATGAAGTAACCGAACAGGTTAACCCAATTTAACCTCCATGAACCACTCTCTGACACATCACAACCTGACTCTCAACAGGGGAACGGAGGGAAGTTGCAAGAGGATGGTCAAACTCACTGTTAGAGCCCCCCCCCCACCCATGCTTGAAGATGAGTCCCGACCAGAAATGTCGCCTACCCAATTCCGCCACAGATGCTGCCAGTACGGAGTTTGCATGTTCTCCCTACGACCGCAAAGGTTTTCTCCGGGTGCATCCACATTCCAAAGTAGTACAGGTTTGTAGGTTAATTGGCTTCTGTAAATTGTCCCTAGTGTGTAGGATGGTGTTAGTGTATGGGTGGTCACTGGTCGGTGTGGACTTGGTGGGCCAAAGGGCCCTTTTCCATTCTCTAAGTCTAAAGACTGTGAAAGAAAAAAAAACCAGGGCAAAGATTTTCAAGTGCATTTAAGTACATACTCCTATATCCACACAGACATAGACACACAGACTTCCTCAGACATGTATACTGACATGAATACTAATCAGGCACCAACACTGATTATTTATTCATACTTTAGAATATAATCATAGTTGGGACAGGAGTAGACCATGAAGTATGTTGAGCCCGAGTCACCTTTCAATAAAATAACAAATGATCCGTGATTGTGTTCATTTATCCAAATAACTTCCATATCCTGCGATTCTCTTAATTCCAACAATATATTGATCTCAGCCTTGTACACAGTTAAAGGGGCCTGTCCCACTTACGCGATTTTTTCCGGCGACTTGCCGGAACCCGTCATAGTCGCAGCAGGTGGCCGAAAATCTTCAAAATGTTGCAACTCCAGCGGCGACCAGAAAAAGGTACGACTCTTAGGGCGACCACTCACGACCAAACAGGCGTCACCCACGCCACAATGTCAATTAACTTACAAATCTGCACGTCTTTGGAATGTGGGAGGAAACCAGAGCACCTGGAGCAAACCCGCATGGTCACAGGAAGAATACAAAACTCGGTATAGACAGCAGCCGTAGTCAGGATCGAATGCAGGTCTCTGGCGCTGTGAGGCAGCAACTCTACCGCAGGGTTCCTGTGCCTCCCTATTGTGGCACCACTATTGTATTATTTACACCATTCATAATTTTTTTATGATTCCAATTAAAACTGAAATTAACAAGGACAAGTTTAAGAAATTTCAGATCATTCCTTCTCACCCTTTTTTTGGCGTTGAAAATGTGGCAACGGAAGTTCTGAGCGCTTTTGATTGAGTAAAAAGAGAATTGCATGGAAATTTAGCCCCAGTCTGTAGTGGGATAGCTAAAGGAGCTGTCCCACTGTGGCGACCTAATCCGCGAGTTTAGAAGAGTTTGCCCTCGACTCATACTCACAGCATGGTCGACACGAGGTCCTAGGAGGTCTTTGTAACTCTCCTTCATGCTCGAGAGTGGTCCCCGCGTACTCAAGGCCTCAGCTAGGTCGCGGCGTATTTTTCAACATGCTGAAAAATGCCCGCAAGTAAAAAAAGATCACCATGGAAAAAAAAAAAAATCGACATTTTTTTTACTCGTAGGTTTAGTTGAAGTAGGTCGTAGTAGGTCGGCATGTTAATTGAAGGTGCTCGAAGGTAGTCGTAGATAGTCTTCAGCAAAGTCGAAGGGAGGTCGAAGGAGATCGAAGGAGGTCATCTTCACTCTCCACTATTCGGTTTCCAATTTTCCCGAAGCTAGTCGTAGCTAGTCTTCAACATAGTTGAAGGAGGTTGAAGGAGGTCTTCCACATAGTCGAAGGAGGTCTTCAACATGACACTTTTTCAAACTCTCCAAAACTCTTCTAAACTCGCCAACTAGGTCGCCGCAGTGGGACAGCCCCATAAGTATATTATAAAGTAATTTCAGGATTTAACATGGGTGTCTGGCGCTCTAAGATAACAACAACTGCTGTGTCATTGTCCCTCCATTCCCTGCATATCCATGTGCCTATTTAACAGCCTCTTAAATGCTGCTATTCCATCTGCACCCATCACCACAGCACAGGCAGCCTCCACTCTATGTAAAACTTGCCCCAACCATCTCTTTTACACTTTGCCCTCTCACATCACAGCTATGCCCTCTAGATTCGACATTTGCACCCTGAGAGAAAGAATTCGGAATGTTTCCCCTAGCTAAGCCTCATAATTTCATAAACTTCTATAAGGTCTCTCCTCAACCTCTGGCTTTCCAGGGGAAACAATACAAATTTGTCCAATCTCCGCCTCATAGCTAATACCACATAATCTAGGCAGCGTCTGGTAATTCTCTTGTGCACCCTCTTCAAAGCTTCCACATTGTGCAATGGGACAAACAGAACTGCACGCAAATCTCCAAATGGTGCCAAACCAAAGTCTTAAGAGCAAAACCCAAAATGCTGGAGTAACTCAGTGGGTCAGGCAGCATCTGTGGAGGGAATGGACAGGTGAAGTTTCAGGTCAGGACCCATCTTCAGACGCTAAACATTGCCTATCCATCCACTCCTCAGATGCTGCCTTACCCACTGAGTTCCTCCAGCATTTTGAGTTTTACTTAGGATCTTAGCATAGTCGCACAGCACAGAAACAGGCCCTTCAGCCCAACTTGCCCATGCTGCCCAGGATGCCCCATCTACACTAGTCCCACCCGCCCGCAGTTCCTTGTAGTTTCTTCTGTCTCCAAAGTCTTAAGAGCGTGTTGTGTCTTGAACAGGCAACTTACTTTAAACAAATAGAATTCAGTTGCGCAAGAAATAAGACAAGCAGAGACAAGGCCCCCTCTCGGAGTAAAAGCCCAGTTTAGATTTGACAAGAACCTTGTATCTACCTGGAGCAAGTGGGGAACCTTTAATGAAATCACAGATCTAACTCCAAATATTTGACAGTATTAAAGAATTTGATAAATCTCTTCACACCCACCCCTAAAAAAAAACACCATTTTGCTGGCGGGTACTGTTCTCATTATTCTTTCAAACCAAAAATGAAACCTATTAATTATGTCTGCAGATGTAATAATTCTCCCTTGAAGGGACTTCTCCTTTAATGGGGAATTGGACACAAGGCCAAAGTAAACGAGGGCAAAAACTCAAAACAAGGATGAAACATCAACTAGTTGCAATAAAAAAATATGTATAAAAGTTATAGAGGGAAGGAATAGACGTCCCGGGTCGCTCCTAACTTCCATCTAAATCCCACAGCAACCTCAGTGGATCAGTCACCCGCCTTTAATGAGTACTTTCTGACTGGCGATGTTTGTTTTAAATTCCGAAGATAGACACAAAATGCTGGAGTAGCTCAGCGGGACAGGCAGCATCTCTGGAGAGAAGGAATGGGTGAAGTTTCGGGTCGAGACAGGGGAAGAGGGAGACACGGAGATAAGGAAGGGTAGGGTGTGAAAACGAAACATCCACGCAGATTGGAAAAAATCAAGGAAAATGTAGGATTGTGAGCGAGGAGAGGCATAAAATGCAATCAGAGGGGACAGTCAGACTGGTCGGAGAACTGTGGTGGAGAGAGAAGGGGGAAAGCAAGGAGTTGCTTGAAGTTAGAGAAGTCATATCGCTGGGGTGTGAAGTTCCCAAGTTAAATATGAGTTGCTGGTAGACAAAAGTGCTGGAGAAACTCAGCGGGTGCAGCAGCATCTGTGGAGCGAAGGAAATAGGCAACGTTTCGGGCCGAAACCCTTCTTCAGACTGGAGGAAATAGGCAACGTTTCGGGCCGAAACCCTTCTTCAGACTGGAGGAAATAGGCAACGTTTCGGGCCGAAACCCTTGGGGTTTCGGCCCGAAACCCTTGGGGTTTCGGCCCGAAACGTTGCCTATTTCCTTCGCTCCATAGATGCTGCTGCACCCGCTGAGTTTCTCCAGCACTTTTGTCTACCTTTCTCCAGCACTTGTGTCTACCTTCGATTTTCCAGCATCCGACTGCAGTTCCTTCTTAAACAAAATACGAGTTGCTGTCTCCCCCCAATTTGCACCGGGCCTCCCTCACTCACTCACTCCCTCCCTCCCTCCCTCCCTCCCTCGCTCCGACGAAATTCCCCTTCGAACTCACCCAGAAGAGCGTGGCGGAGATCCCCAGTGTGAGCTTGAGGATGAAGTAGGCTGCATCGGCGCCAGTACGGCGCAGACGTGAGCGGCCGCTCATCGCCCCCGGCTCCAGCGGCTCCAGCGGCTCCGGCCACACACGCACCTGCTACCGCGGGTAAACAGCCGGACAAGCCAAGCCCCACGCCCCACCGAGGCTACCTCCAGCTTCCGCCCCGCAAAATGAAAGCAAAAGCAGCCCGGCTCACTCAGCCGTCTCCTCCTTTGTCTCATCTCCGCGCCGACTGCTCAATCCAGCCCAGGCACCGACCAGCTCCCATTGAGCTCCCAATATTTGTTTTGAGGTCCTGTTAACACAACAAAGTCAAGTCAAGTCACATTTATTTCTATAGCACATTTAAAAAACAACTCTCGTTGGCCAAAGTGCTTTACATTTGTTATAAGAATAGCACAAACTAAACAAACTACATACATATATACATGTGTTAAAGAAGGAACTGCAGATGCTGGAAAATCGAAGGTACACAAAAATGCTGGAGAAACTCAGCGGGTGCAGCAGCATCTATGGAGCGAAGGAAATAGGTAACGTTTCGGGCCGAAACGTTGTCTGAAGAAGGGTTTCGGCCCGAAACGTTACCTATTTCCTTCGCTCCATAGATGCTGCTGCACCCGCTGAGTTTCACCAGCATTTTTGTGTACCTACATATATACATGTAGCCCTCACGCAGAGGACGTCAGGAAAGGCTTGGGAGTATAGATAAGTCTTTAGTCTTGACTTAAAAGAGTCGATGGAGGGGGCAGTTCTGATGGGAAAGCGGGATGCTGTTCCACAGTCTGGGGGCTGCAACCGCAAAGGCGCGGTCGCCCCTGAGCTTATGCCTAGACCGTGGGATATTCAGCAATCAAAGGAACCTGTTTCTCTATCAATCTGTGTTTGAGGGGGGGCAGGAATGGTTGAGAGGCAAGGAGCGGGACTCAAAAATATTGGGAGCTCAGTAATGGTCCACATTTTAACCTCCGTTTGCTTTGTTCTCAACTTCTCACACCTAACAATGATCTAAGTAAGTAAGTAAGTAAGTTTATTGGCCAAGTATTCACATACAAGGAATTTGCCTTGGTGCTCCGCCCACAAGTAACAACATGACATACAGTGACAGGTACGAATGACTCAGAATGACTCGGAATGATCTACCTAGAACAAGAGGGACCTGTGGTGTGTGTGTGTGGGGGGTGGGGTGGGGGGGGGGGGTCGAAGAAGGGACCCACAATATTTATAAGGGCTACTATTTTCTAACTTTGGGGCTTGTGGCTACTGTTTGGTGTACTGTGTATGGGGAAAAAATCAAGAATTTCACTGTACCTTCACGGTACATGATGTGACAATAAAATATCTATCAGTCTGAAGAAGGGTCTCGACCCAAAACGTCACCCATCCATGTTCTCCAGAGACGCTGCCTGTCCCGCTGAGTTACTCCAGCATTTTGTGTCTACCTGCGATTTAAACCAGCATCTGTAGTTCTTTCTTTCTATCTATCTATCTATCTATCTATCTATCTATCTATCTATCTATCTATCTATCTATCTATCTATCTATCTATCTATCTATCTATCTATCTATCTATCTATCTATCTATCTTTTCTTTGAACATCATCTCTTGTTGTTAGACACAAAATGCTGGAGTAACGCAGCGGGACAGGCAGCGTCCATGGAGAGAAGGAATGGGTGACGTTTTAGGTCGAGACCCTTCTTCAGACTGATGTTTTGTTTTTGATCTCTTTTGTTGTCGTTTTCACACCTTACCCTTCCTTATCTCTGTGTATCCCTCTCCCTTGACTCTGTCTGGGGAAGGGCCTCGACACAAAACGTGCAAACATCCTCATTCTATCCAGGTCTTTCACCATTCGCTAAGTTTCAATGAGGTCCCCCCTTATCCTTCTAAACTCCGGCGAGTACAGGCCCAGAGTTTTCCAACGCTCACCATATGTTAACCCACTCATTCCTGGAATAATTCACTTAAATCTCCTCTGGAACCTCTCCAGAGCCAGCACATCCTTCCTCAGATCTGGGTCCAAAACGGCGCACAATACTCCAAATATATGTAACATATAGAAAATCATATGCATATGCTGAGAGAATGGAGTGGCTGGGCTTGTACACTCTGGAGTTTAGAAGGATGAGAGGGTATCTCATTGAAACATATAAGATTGTTAAGGGTTTGGACATGCTAGAGACAGGAAACATGTTGCCGATGTTGGGGGAGTCCAGAACCAGGGGCCACAGTTTAAGAATAAGGGGTAAGCCATTTAGAACGGAGATGAGGAAATACTTTTTCTCACCGAGAGTTGTGAGTCTGTGGAATTCTCTGCCTCAGAGGGCGGTGGAGGCGGGTTCTCTTGATACTTTCAAGAGAGAGCTAGATAGGGCTCTTAAAGATAGCGGAGTCAGGGGATGTGGGGAGAAGGCAGGAACGGGGTACTGATTGGTGATGATCAGCCATGATCACTCGAAGTGCCGAATGCTGGCTCGAAGGGCCTACTTCTGCACCTATGGTCTATTGTCTATTAAATATATGTAAACAATCTTAATGATTATCGATGTGGAAGATCACTTCAGATTAACATGGGATTGTAGATCCATCTTCCACTCTAGGTATCTGCAAGCCTATCTGAGCCTATCCTTACTGGTGGACCAAGTTATGTGTAAACATTGTCCTGACTTATAGAAAAAGAAGATTTAAGATACATCATAGATAGACACAAAAAGCTGGAGTTACTCAGCGGGACAGGCAGCATCTCTGGGGAGAAGGAATGGGTGACGTTTTGGGTCGAGACCCTTCGTCATAACAGTGAGTTCAAGAGTAGAAAACATTTCTGAAGACTAAGGCCAACAGTCAATTACTCTGACGTTATTATATATCCCAGCCAACAACTGAAATTAAATGTGATGGATTATAGTGAAGATGTATTTTTTTCCACAAATAACGTCAAGAGCAGGAAGAAATGTTGGACAGGCTCCACGCGGGTTCAAGAATGGTTCAACTGTCAGGATAAACCAATTTATACTGAAGGAGAGACTCCCCATGGTTCAATAACACTTACTCCCACCGGTTAATGTGATTTTTCATAGATTCATTTCTGCTCTTGGACTTGGCTCGGAAAAACATACGTTTGGGCCAGTTTCAACTGCACCAAACTGAGGGTACAGTAACTTGGTGGTTAGGTTACAGGATCACCAGTCAGATTTCTAGGCTGTTTGACCCAGTAAAATGTGCTCGAAGGGCCGAATGGCCTACTCCTGCACCTATTGTCTATTGTCTATTGTCTATTGTCTAACATCAACAGCAACAGCTGGGAAATTTAAATCCAAGTCATTAAGTGACAAACCAGATTTAAAAGTAAAAGGTTGTCCCAATCCTAAAATGAACAAGAAAACTATTGTATAGACAACATACAATATTAGTTTAGTTTAGAGATACAGCGCGGAAACAGGCCCTTCAGCCCACCGAGTCCACACCGACCAACGTTCCCAGCACATTAACACAAGCCTACACTCACCAGGGACAACTTACACTTATACCAAGTATACAAACCCAAGCCAACTAACCTACAAACCTGTTCGTCTTTGGAGTGTGAGTGGAAACCGAAGATCTCAGAGAAAACCCACGTGGTCACGGGGAGAATGGACAAACTCCATACAGGCAGAGGATGTAGGTTTAAGGTGAGGGGGGGAAGATTTAACTAAATCCTGAGGGGCACCTTTTTTATACAAAGGGTGGTGGGTGCATGGAATGAGTTGCCAGAGGAGGTAATTGGGGCAGGTATTATCACAATGTTCAAGAAACATTTAGACAGGTACATGGATAGGGCAGATTTAGAGGGATATGGGCAAACACAGACAGGTAGGACTAGCATAGATGGGGCTTGTTTGTCAGCGTGGGAAGGTTGTGCTGAAGGGCCTGTTTCTGTGCTGTATGAGTCTATGAGTCGAGAAAGGTTCTGATCTGAAACATCATCTGTCCATTTCCCTTCACAGATGCTGCTTGGCCCATTGAGTTTCTCAGCAGTTTGATTTTTTCCTCAGACTTGATTCTGTGCTCGATTCTCTAGTTGGGGAACTTGTGACATTCTGCCACAGAGGTCAGACTGTAGGCCATGCAGCCACAATGGACACAAAACTCCCAAGATGGAGATCATGGGAAAGAGAATCATGGTCTCATACGACCGGTTTCTGCCTCCAGGGTGACCCAGAGCCAAGTGGTCTGTGGCGTGTTGGAGGAGACTGCCTCCTGCCTCCCTCACAGGGCGGCACGGTGGCGCAGCGGTAGAGTTGCTGCCTTACAGCACCAGAGACCCGGGTTCGATCCTGACTACGGGTACTGTCCATATGAAGTTTGCACATTCTCCCTGTAACCACGTGGGCTTCCTCCAGGTGCTCCGGTTTCTCCCCACATTCATAGAAACATAGAAAATAGGTGCAGGAGCAGGCCATTCAGCCCTTCAAGAGTGCACCGCAATTCATTGTGATCATGGCTGATCATCCACAATCAGTAACCCGTGCCTGCCTTCTCCCCGTATCCCTTGATTCCGCTGGCCCCTAGAGTTCTATCTAACTTTCTTTTAAATTCATCCAGTGATTTGGCCTCCACTGCCTTCTGTGGCAGAGAATTCCACAAATCCGCAACTCTCTGAGTGAAAAAGTTTTTTCTCATCTCAGTTTTAATTGGCCTCCCCTTTATTCTTAGACTGTGGCCCCCTGATTCTGGACTCCCCCAACATTGGGAACATTTTTCCTGCATCTACCTTGTCCAGTCCTTTTATAATCTTATACGCTTCTATAAGATCCCCCCCTCATCCTTCTAAATTCCAGTGAATGCAAAGCCCAGTCTTTCCAATCTTTCTTCAGACGACAGTCCCGCCATCCCGGGGATTAACCTCGTGAACCGACGCTGCACTGCCTCAATAACAAGGATGGGGTGGGAGATTGCAACCTTCACGTGGTCCGCCCTGTTTCGACGAATGCAATCAACCTGGCGTGCACAATCAAATAAGAACAAATAGAACAAGTTGTCCTACAACTTTTCGGCTGTGCACGCCATACGCAAGAAGAAGAATAGCAAGGATGTCCTTCCTCAAATTCCAAAGACGTGCGGGTCGGTAGGTTAATCGGCCTGTTAATGTGTAGGGTGTGGGCGAGAAAGTGGGACAACAAACAACAGGTGAGTGGGTGATCAATGGTTGGCGTGGACTCGGTGGGCCAAAGGTCCTGTTTCCATGCTGTATCTCCAAACTAATCTAAACATGACTGTGATTCACACCTGGCCAATGGTTAATTTGACTTTATGGAGAATGTTATGCCTCACTTCTTATTGATTCCCTGGGATGCTGCATCTTGTTTTGGTTAATTTGGTGGTTGAAGATATGTTAAAGTAGCCCCGGGGGACTTGAGGACTGAACCCATTGGGAAAAGGGTTGGCATCCTCTAGTGGATGATGCTGGTATCACCCTCCTGCTGACACAGTCATTCATCCAGAAAAGCACAGCCTACTTCACGTGGCCCCGGCATTCCGAAACGTTGCCTATTTCCTTCGCTCCATAGATGCTGCCTCACCCGCTGAGTTTCTCCAGCATTTTTGTCTACCTTCGATTTTCCAGCATCTGCAGTTCCTTCTTAAACATTCCCTCTCTCTCTATCCCTCCTCCACCCAAGTCGCACTAGCTTCTCATTTTCACCCTACAAACACTTTACAATGGCCTGTTTCCTTTATCATCATTACTTTTTTTCCATATCTTTCATTCATTGTTCTTTATCTCTCCACATCACCGTCTATATCCTTCGTTTCCCTTATCCCTAACCAGTCTGAAGAAGGGACTCGACCCGAAATATCACCCATTGCTTCTCTCCAGAGATGCCGCCTGTCCCGCTGAGTTACTCCAGCTTTCTGTGTCTATCTTCGCTTTAAACCAGCATCTGCAGTTCCTTCATACACACTTTTTATCACCAGCTGCTATTAGGAGAACCTAATAATGGTATCAGTTTCCTTTTGATTATAGAGAGTTATGGCATGGGAACAGGCCTTTTAACCCATCATGTCTCTCCCAACCATCAGTCACCCATCTACACTAATCATAACATTGACTTCACCCAGATTCTACCACTCAGATACACACTATAACCCAACTTTGATTAGTGCAGGTGTCGGGGGTTATGGGGAGATGGCAGGAGAATGTGTTTGGGAGGGAAAGAAAGACCAGCCGTGATTAAATGACAGAGTAGACTTGATGGGCCGAATGGCCTAATTCTTCTCCTATCATTTATGAATTTATGAACCTACTTACCAACCTACACGTCTTTGGAATGTGGTAGGAAACCAGAGCAACCGGAGGAAACCCTTCCGGTCACAAGTCGAACATGCAAACTCCACACAGACAGCATTCGAGGTAAGGATCGAACCCATGTCTCTGGTGCTGTGAGGCCATAGCCCTACCAGCTACGCCACTGTGCCGCAATCTTCTCAAAGTCAAAAACATGCCCAATTTTTATCGGACCACAAGATTGTAAATGATTGAACATTTGTCTTATCCAGTTCTTGTTCATATGCTTTGTCGGCCTTTGCTGTCAGTCTGATGAAGAAACGTCTCAAACCGAAACATCACCTGGGTCTGAAGAAGGGTCTCAACATGGAACGTCACCTATCCATGTTCTCCAGAGATGCTGTCAGAAGTGGTAAATTACTCCAGCACTTTGTATCCTTTTGAGTCTTAACCAGCATCTGCATTTCTAAGTTTCTACGACTAAAGAGGAAATACTTTATCCTTGATCGAACTTTGCTGGCTTTACCTTGCACCTAACGTTATGTATCTATACACTGTAAATGGGTCGATTGTAATCATGTATTGTCTTTCTGCTGACTGGTTAGCATGCAACAAAAGCTTTTCACTGTACCTCAGTACACGTGACAATAAACTAAACTGAACTACTTTAACAGCATGTAATTCTCAAAGCAGCAAGCCCATCTTTCCCAGTTAGATTGGTAATATAAGACTGGACGCCGTGAAGGCCTGAGAAATATTATTCCGCTCCTCCCGGACCAAGATTGTAAATGTTTTTTAAAAAAGGAAAGATTTAAACCAATCATCTTAATAACCAGGAAGGTGAAGTTTTAAATAAAACTATTTCTGACAAAATTACGTTACTTGGAAAAGTGTGGACTAATACATGAAACTCAGTAATAGAATCATAGTCATACAGCATGGAAACAGTCCTTTCGGCCCATCCCATCCGTGCCGGGGAAGATGGAAGAGTGTTTTAAATAATTTGAGTAAAGCCAATGATGATGGGTGTTTAAAATTCCGCAATTCGCAATTCCTTCTCTAAAGGACAAAAAATGTTATTGTTAAATACAGTAGCGATTGAAAAAAAAAAGCGTAAATGTTAAAATTAACACTGTGAAAAACTAGGTTTCTAGCAACGATTATCAGCTCCACCCCTAGCATTGCTCCTTGCCAACTTCCTAGTTCAAATATCTTTGCACTTTCCTACTCACCCCTGAGTTTTGACTTTTGAAGCCTGCAAGTATCCAAAGATGTTCCCTGCACCCGCCATCGCTGCTTACTGGAGCACGTGTGAAAGTTTGCCAGACCCCAGTGCCACCAGATTAACACCGATGTGCAGCCGAGCGTGGCCAATGAGACAAGGGGCTGGAAAGCTGCGCTTTTTATTTATTTATTTATTTATTGCCAGTGCTAGTGTCGAGTTATCGGCTTAAAACAGTATTATTCTGAAATGGAGAGCAAGGTAAATTACTGAAGTGTTGTTCAGAGACTACAGTGCGTTGTGACAGCATATGTAAGAAAGGCCTATGACAGTGTCAAAAATATTATACACCTTGGCCGGAGGCCCCCTAGATTTTGAGGCCCTAGGCTTCAGCCTACCAAGTCTATAGGTAAATCCGCCACTGGTGAACACCTCCTCCACAGCGAACAACAGACTATTGTGGGCTCTTTGGCCATCAGCACCGATTTGTTCTATGCCTTTTCATCCCTCTAGTTTCCCTCTCCCCTGACTCAATCTGAAGAAGGGTCTCGACCCGAAACGTCACCTATTGTTTTTCTCAAAAAGAGATGCTGCCTGATCCGCTGAGTTACTGCAGCCTTTTGTGTCTATCTGTGGTTGGGCTAACGTTGTGTACATGGGCTTCCAGAGGGGGTGTAGCAATGAACTACAATGTTGACTGAGCTAAAGCCCACAGGTTTAGCGGGACAAGGCTAAAGGCAGGACTGAGACAGCAGTGAAGTGAACCTCAATTATGATCCCAGCTACTGTCAATATGAATAAATAAACTGGTCTTACGCACATAGAGAACAATTGTTTGAAAGTTGCAGGACCAGTTGAGTTGTTAAAAAGTAAACAGAAGTCTTCATCTAATAATTCAAAGTGCTGGATTAGTCCAGCGGGTCAGGCAGCAACTGTGGAGAACATGGATAGGTGACGTTTCGGGTTGAGTAAGGTGATGTTTCTGGTTCAGACTGATCCGTCATTCTGCAGCAGGCTTCTGACCCAAAACAGCATTTGTCTAATCCCTCCACAGATGCTGCCTGACTTCCTCCAGCACATTGTGTTTTCAGCTCAAAGATTCCAGCATCTGCAGTTCCTTGTGTCCGCATCTTTTAACATGGGCACAGAGTACAAAAGGAAGAAGGGTCTCGACCCGAAACGCCACCTATTCCTTTTCTCCAGAGATGCTGCCGGACCCACTGAGTTACTCCAGCATTCTGTATCTTCCTTTGGTATTAACCATCATCTGCAGTTCCTTCCTAAACAAAAGGAAGGGAGTTTTGCTGAACACATACAAAATACTAATCAGACATCAGCTTGTCTTTTCAGAAGACTTCAGGGAAAGAATGATAAAGAACTTGAGCCATGTGGATGCTGGCAAATCTGGGATTGTTGTTCTTTAAGCAGAGGAAGTTATCTATCAGTAGACACAAAAAGCTGGAGTAACTCAGCGGGACAGGCAGCACCTCTGGAGAAAAGGAATGGATGCCGTTTTGGGTCATTTGATAAAGAGGTTCTTGAATGTTTTCTTATTAATAAATAAGCCCAAACTATTTTCAGTGGGAGAATGGTCAGTAACCAAAGGACACAATCTATTTATAGTGGGTTGTGGTCTGCAAACCTTTGTCCACAAAGGAAGTAGAAAGACATTTAACAGTCATTTTCAAAAGGAAATTAATAAATTGAAAGGAACACTATGAGGGAAAGACTCAGAAGGTCAGGGAGGCACAGTGGCGCAACGATAGAGCTGCTGCCTCACAGCGCCAGGGACCCGGGTTCGATCCTGACTACGGGTGCTTGTCTGTATGGAGTTTGTACGTTCCCCCTGCGACATGCTTGGGTTTTCTCCGAGATCTTCAGTTTCCTCCCACATTCCAAAGATGTACAGGTTTATAGGTTAATTGGCTTGGAATAATTGTCCCTGGTGTTTGTAAGATATTGTTAATGTGCGGGGATCGCTGGTTGGTGCGGACCGAAGGGCCAGCTTCAGCGCTGTATCTCTAAACTAAACTAATATTGCACGCTGTCTATACAATAGTTTTCTTGTTAGTTTTCAGTATTGGGACAACCTTTTACTTTTAAATCTGGTTTGTCACTTAATGACTTGGATTTAAATATCCCAGCTTCTGCTGTTGGAGTTAGACTTAGACAATAGACAATAGACAATAGACAATAGGTGCAGTAGTAGGCCATTCGGCCCTTCGAGCCAGCACCGCCATTCAATGTGATCATGGCTGATCATCCCCAATCAGTACCCCGTTCCTGCCTTCTCCCCATATCCCCTGACTGCTATTTTTAAGAGCCCTATCTAACTCTCTCTTGAAAGCATCCAGAGAACCTGCCTCCACCGCCCTCTGAGGCAGAGATTCCACAGACTCACCACTCTCTGTGAGAAAAAGTGTTTCCTCGTCTCCGTTCTAAATGGCTTACTCCTTATTCTTAAACTGTGGCCCCTGGTTCTGGACTCCCCCAACTTCTGTTACTGGGTCAAACAGCTGAGAAATCTGACTGCTAATCCTGTAACCTAACCACCAAGTTACTGTACCCTCAATCTGATGCAGTTGAAACTGGTCCAACCGTATGTTTTTCTGAGCCAAGTCCAAGAGCAGAAATGAATCTGTGAAAAATCACATTAACCTGTGGGAGTAAGTGTTATTGAACCATGGGGAGTCTCTCCTTTTAGTACAATTTGGTTTACCCTGACAGTTGAACCATTCTTGAACCCGAGTGGAGCCTGTCCAACATTTCTTCCCACTCTTGATCTTATTTGTGAAAAGAAAACCCCATCTTCATTATAATCCATCACATTTAATTTCAGTTGATGGCTGGGATATACAATAACGTCAGAGTAACAGATCACGTCTGTTGGCCTTAGTCTTCAGAAATGTTTTCTACTCTGCTATGAAGAAGGATCTCGACCCGAAACGTCACCCATTCCTTCTCCCCAGAGATGCTGCCTGTCCCAGGTTTGTAGGTTAAATGGCTTGGTATAATTGTAAAATTGTCCCTAGTGTTTGTAAGATATTGTTTTCGTGTGCGGGGATCGCTGTTCGGTGCAGACTCGGTGGGCCGAAGGGCCTGTTTCCGCGCTGTATCTCTAAAACTAAAACTGGAGGGGAATGGAGTCTGTCGGGAACCTTCTTCAGAATGTTGCCGTCACAGATGACGTATGACCCACTAGGTTTGCTCTTTCAAGATTCAAGATTCAAGAAGTTTATTGCCATGTCAACAAGTTGATAGGAATGTGTCTTGGTTCGCTCTCAGACAGATACAATTCAGTACAATACATCCACCACATACACCACAATAAATAATAAATAATACAGACAATATCGTACGAAGGACAGTATATACAGGAAGGACAGTACCCAGCAGCGTCATGTTAAACGTAGGTGCAAGTGCAAAAGAAAATGCAAAGTGATTAGTGCAAATTCAAATATCTGATGGCTTGGAGGTAGGTGCTGTCTCTGAAGCGAGATGTTTTACTTTTAATGCTTCTATATCTCCTTCCTGATGGGAGGAGATTAAAGAGGTGATGTGCCGGGTGAAAGTGGTCTGCTATGATTTTTTTGGCCTTTCTGGTGAGTCTTGTTGAGTAAAGTGATGTCACTGAGGGAAGTGTGCTGCAACCTATGATCTTAGAAGCTCAGCGCACTATTCTCTCCAGCCGAATCTTATCCTGCGAGGTTGTGTGACCATACCAGACAAGCATGGAGAATGTGAGTATGCTTTCTATGGTAGACCTATAGAAGTGGGTCATGGCTGGTCGACTGACCCTGAATTTTTTGAGCTGCCGCAGGAAGTAGAGTCGCTGGTGGCACTTACTGATTATGAGACTAGTGTTGAGCTCCCATGATAGGGATTGATGTATGGTGGTCCCGAGGAACTTAAAGAAGGTGACCTTCTCAACCACCTCTCCATTGATGAAGAGAGGGAGGAGGGGGGTGGCCTTCTTTCTGAAATCAACAACCAGCTCCTTAAAGGCCTGTCTCACGAGTCTGCGGTCTATGGCGGCGAAACGGGAGGAATCTGCCGCCATAGACCGCGCACTCGTGAGAAAGTACAATTCCCGAGCCGTGCGGCGGTGTTCCCAACACCGCGCGGTGCTAAAATAAAATTGACAATGTCCAAAACACTATACTCACCGCACAACCTCCACCAGTGATGCACAAGTGCGGCACGGCCGCTCGCACGGGCCGCCGCCAGTGTGGGTCGAGCGCCGTGCGTCAAACCTCCTCTGCCACAGCCTCCGCCAGTGACGCACGTGCCGCCGCCAGTGAGGCACGTGTGCTGCACGGCCGCATGCACAGCCACCGCTACAGCGCCGCGATCAGGATGGCCGCCGCCACAGCCGCCGCTGGTGAGTCACGTGCGGCGGGCCGACGTCATCGCAGTCGGCCCGCCCTTTTTTTTACTTACCGCAAGCACGTGGGACCCGCCGTGTTTGAATTAACTCGGCCCCCGCGCAGCATCCGTGCGGCGCTCCGGTGGATAGGCTCGACGCACTCGCCGTTGCCGCGCGGTCCTCGCTACCGGCGACGCCGCGCTTCACCGCCGATGACCGCAAACAGGTAAGACAGAGCCTTTAGTTTTTGAGATGTTAAGTATAAGGTTGTTGTTCTCACACCACCTTACTAGCTCCTCTACTTCCCTACGGTAAACGGTTTCGATGTTATTGGTAATAAGACCTACCACAGATGTGTCATCTGCAAACTTAAATAACAAGACAGAGTCAGAGTGTGAACAGCAAAAATGTGTGTATACAGAGTACAGAAGAGGGGATAAAACGCAACCCTGGGGGGCGCCGCTGTTCAGGAACCTAGCCAGTGAGACATGGTTACCAATTTTTACCACCTGTTTTCTGTCACATAGAAAGTTATAGATCCATTTACATAGAGATGAGTTGACCCCCAGTTCCTGTAATGTGTGCATCAACTTTACAGGAACGATGGTATTAAATGCGGAGCTAAAATCCACAAAAAGAATGCGAGCATATGTGGATCTGGATTCCAGGTGTTGGAGGATGGAGTGCACACAGAGGGACACTGCATCATCTACACTTCTGTTGGCTCTGCAGGCGAATTGATAAGGATCAAGTGTAATGCTGGAAAGATGTTTGCATACCAGTCTCTCAAGAACCTTCATGATGACTGAAGTTAAGGCAACAGGCCTATAGTCGTTAAGACAAGTGATGTTATTTTTCTTGGGGACTGGTACGATCACAGCTGACTTGAAACAAGCAGGCACAATTGAGAGTTGAAGTGACCAGTTGAAAATGGAGGTGAGGACGGGTGTCAGTTCATTAGAGCAGTGTCTTAATGTAGCAGGCGCCACACCGTCAGGCCCTGCTGCCTTCCTGGTGTTAAGTTGGCGGAGCAGGGTTCTCACGTCATGTTCTGAGACAGCAGGAGTAGTGTCGCCCAGCTCTGTGGTTAAAGAGGGAGACTGATGGTTGCCCTTGTCAAAACGACAGTAAAAGTCATTGAGCCTCCCAGGGAGGGAGGGGTCGCTGTCTAGAACATGGTGCTTGGTTTTATAGTCTGTGATAGCCTGCAGACCTTGCCACACCCCTTTGATGTCATTAGCTTGTAATTTGTTTTCTAGCTTTACTCTGTAGGAAGCTTTAGCTTTGATCGCAGCTCGCTGAAATTCATATTTCAGCAGTTTGTATTGAACCATGTCTCCATGTTTAAATGCATCATACTTCTTCCTACATAGTAACCTCACATCATTATTAAACCAGGGCTTGTTGTTATTATAAACAGTCACAGTTTTAGTTGGAATGCATACACTCTCACAGAAATGAATATACGATGTAACAGTGTCAGTGTAGGTGTTAATATCGTACTGGCCATCAGCCCAGAAGGTGCTCCATTCAGTGGAGCCAAAACAGTCCTGTAAAGTTTCTATGGCTTGTGAGGACCATTTCCTAGAAAGTTTGACAGTTGGTTTTTCCACCTTAAGTTTTTGACGATACTTAGGAATCAGGAGAATGGTGTTGTGGTCAGACTCACCGATAGGGGCTCCAGCCACAGCATGATATGCATCGGGTATGGAGGAATAGCATTGGTCCAGTGTATTATCCAGCCTGGTGGCAATGTGGATCTGAGGCTTGTATCTCGGGAGAGCCTTCTTTAGGGTGACGTGATTAAAGTCTCCTAACGCCAGCACAACCGCGTCTGGATTGGAATTCTCCACCTCCATGGTGTGATCGGCCAGTTGCTGCAACGCAGACGGAGCTGAGGTGCTCGGTGGTATGTAGACAGCGGCCAGGATGATGGAGGATTAAGGTTCCAGTTTGTGCAGGCCTAGTTGTCTCTGGTTCTCTTGTGTTCTGGTTAGCAACACCAGCTAATCCATCCCATTGCAGTCTCTGACCATCTGAACCATTTTTTAATATCTCTTTAATGGGGGAAGGCGCAGTGAAGTGAGATTCATTGCATGGCTACCAAAGAATTGTCTGTTACCAAAGAAGGTCTCGACATAAAACCCATTCCTTGTATCCTGAGATGCTGCCTGTCCCGCTGAGTTACTCCAGCGTTTTCTGTCTATCTAAACCAGCATCTGTGGTACCTTCCTACATAGTTGTCTGGCCATGTCTTCCTGTAATGCCATGATGCAAAATGGTTGGGTCAGGATACTGGCATCTAAATCTAATCTTAATCTAAAAAGGATTTAGAATATTGACTAACACAACCCTGTCAAGGACAATTAGAAATGTTAGCCTAGCAATCAATACACATAGTGAATAAATTAAATCTTAAATCTAAGTCTTCTTCTTCTTGTGTATGGCGTGCACAGCCGAAAATTATGGGACAACTTGTTCTATTTGATCTTATTTGATTGTGCACGCCAGGTTGATTGCATTCGTCGAAACAGAGCGGACCACATGAAGGTTGCAATCTTCCACCCCAAATCTAAGTAATCTCACTGCAGATAGAGGATACAGATTTGATTAAATTAACATCTGCTATATAACACCCTTCATCATGAAAGTCACACTTAACACCATCCCTTCCCTCTTATGAATTAAAATTAATTTTGTAGTTAAATCCATACTCCTCCCTACTGTCATTTAAATTAAAGTGCAGGTGTTTTTTTTTATCCTTTGATTCAAGCTCCGAATCTGGTCCAATTCACATGAATGACCTTTCAATCTTTAGGGCTTGGTTTAGGTTTATTGGTGTCATCTGTAGCAAGATACAGTGAAAAGCTGAAAAGGAGTTTGTACCTTCTCCCCGTGATCGCGTGGGTTTTAGTTTTTAGTTTTAGAGATACAGCACGGAAACATGCGTTTCGGCCCACCGAGAGCGTGCTGACTCGTACACTAACCCATACACTAACACTATCCTACACACATTAGGGACAATTTACATTTATACCAAGCCAATTAACCTACAAACCTGGATGAAGATCTCGGAGAAAACCCACTCGCTCTCGGGAAGAATGTACAAACTCCGTACAGACAGCACCCGCAGTCAGGATCGAACTGCGATCTCAGCGAAAAAGACTACAAAAAGTAGTAAACACCGCGCAGTCCATCATCGGCTCTGACCTCCCTACCATCGAGGGGATCTATCGCAGTCGCTGCCTCAAAACAGCTGGCAGCATAATCAAGGACCCACATCATCCTGGCCACGCACTCATCTCGCCGCTACCTTCAGGTAGAAGGTACAGGAGCCTGAAGACTGCAACGTCCAGGTTCAGAAACAGCTACTTCCCCACAGCCATCAGGCTATTGAACTCAACTCAAACAAAACTCTGAATATTAATAGCCCATAATCTGTTTATTTGCACTTTATCTGTTTCATTTATTCATGTGTGTATATATTTATACAATGGTATATGGACACACTGATCTGTTCTGTATTTATGCCTTTTGTATTCTGTTGTGCTGAAGCAAAGCAAGAATTTCATTGTCCTATCTGGGACACATGACAATAAACTCTCTTGAATCTTGAATCTTGATCTCTGGTGCTGTAAGTCAGCAAATCTACTGCTGCGCTGCCCTTGGGTTTTCTCAGGGTTCTCCAGTTTCTTCCCACATCCCAAAGTCGTGCAGGTTTGTGGGTTAATTGGCTTCTGTAAATTGTCCCTGGTGTATGGGAAAAAAACGGGTGATCTTGGTGGCGTGGACTCGGTGGGCCGAAGGGCCTGTTTCTATGCTGTATCTCGAAACTAAACTAAACTGGTGGATAATAGGGTCTGGTGGGGAAAGAGGAGAGAAAGTCAAACAATGATCGGAGAATGGGCAAGTATGGCAAGTGCAGCAATTCTTCACAACTAAGACGTAATCAGTCAATTAATGCTCAAACAACAGGTTCCACATGAGAAATGTATTTGTCACTGTTGCTATTGACAGACTGAACCTGTGTTTTCTCAAGAACACAGCAAAAGACAGCATGAAACGGTTCCTTTCTGCAATATTCAGAGATAGACACTCAGCAGATGTGATACTCAGAGTAAGTGGATTATTTCATAGCATCCAAATTACAAATCTTGCAGACACTTGGCACAGTGTAGCATCCAGCACAGTGATGGAAGGCTGGATACAGGAGCCGGTGTCCAACTGATACAATATCTACACTTACTGAAGTAATTCCAGATCCTGCAAAATAGATCTCAGTAGTGAATGCCAACATGCTGCTTAATAATCCTTATCAACACTAAATGCTGGAGTAACTCAGCGGGACAGGCAGCAACTCTGGAGAGAAGGAATGGGTGACGTTTCGGGTTGAGACCCTTCAGCTTGAGTTACTCCAGCATTTTGTGTCTACCTTTGATAGTAAAGAGAATGAATATCAGTTGTGGACGAAAATGCTGGAGAAACTCAGCATTTTCAGACTAGTCATTTTCTTCTCTCCAGAGATGCTGCCTGTCCCACTGAGTTACTCTAGCATTTTGTGTCTATCTTCAGTTTAAACCAGCATCTGCATTTCCTTCCTACACAATAAACCTTCAAGTAAATTTCTGGAGTGTGGGAGGAAAACTGGAGCACCAACACGGCCACATGGAGAACGTACAAACTCCGTACAGACAGCACCCGTAGTCAGGATCGAACCCAGGTCCCTGGCGCTGTCAGGCAGCAACTCTACCGCAGCGCCACTGTGCAAGGCAACATCTTAAACCACCACTGGCAATCAATAATTATAATATTACATCCAGTGGCAGTGTTTGTGTTAAGGTCTACACTCTTGCCAAATGCATAATCCCATTTTGCAATCAATCTGATCTATCACGTTCAATATTGCTGCAGAAATTCATCTGGTGCACTCATATAACGCCAGAGAAGGAAGATTGTGTTTAAGAAGGAACTGCACATGCTGGAAAATCGAAGTTAGACAAAAATGCTGGAGAAACTCAGCGGGTGAGGCAGCATCTATGGAGCGAAGGAAATAGGCAACGTTTCTGGTCAAAACCCTTCTTCAGACAACATTCTTCAGGGGAACATTGTCTACCCCAGACACACCATACAGTTGACTATTATCAGTTTAGTTTGTGGTCACATGTACCGAGGTACAGTGAAAAGCTTTTGTTGCGTGCTATCCCGTCAGCGTAAAGACAACACATGATTACAATCGAGCCATTCACAGTGTACAGATACATGATAAGGGAATAACGTTTAGTGCAAGGTAAAGCCAGTAAAGTCCAATCAAAAATAGTCCAAACGTCACCAATGAGGTAGATAGTAGTTCAGGAGTGTTTGAGGACAGAGGCATGTGTGTGTAGTTCAGCGGCAGTTAGGACATTGTTGATACTGTACTGTAAAGTGCCGCGGTCTCCGGGGAGGAAGCGGCCGCTCCAGACATTCCAAGCCACTGAGGAGTGTTCACCCGACGCCGTGCTCCACCTCCCCGGCAAGAGGGCCTGAAGCATCGGGCTGCTGTAGCAGCGACTGCGGAGGCCACAATGGGCCCGACTATGGGTGAACAGGGGACGGGACGGGACTGGACTTTGCTGCCTTCCCCCACAGTGGGAACCATTGTGGGGGGATGTTTTTATGTTTATTGTTAAATTATTTAATGTTGTGTCTTATCTTTATTCGCGTGCTGCAATGGCAAGTCAAATTTCACTGCACCAATTGGTATATGTGATAATAAGTGTCCTTTGTATCCTTTGAAAAGGGCCTGTCCCACTTACAGGCTGTATGGTCATGAGAGGTCTCCGATGGTCGTGAGAGGTCACCCGCGACATGTCGCCAGGGGTCGCCTGTATGGTCATGAGAGGTCTCCTATGGTCGTGAGAGGTCTCCAAAGAGTCGTAACGTCTTTCTGGTCACCGCTGAATTTTCAACATGTTGAACATTTCGGCGACCTATCACGGGTGCCGGCAGTCGCCTGTAAAGGTCGCGTAAGTGGGACAGGCCCTTAACAAAACCGTGGTTGATACGAGGGGCCTAATCTAATCAGACTTCAAGCCTTCAGCATCAGAGGAAATTAAAAAAATATTGTTTAAACCGTACTCAAATTAACACCTTTCTTGCCTAGTCATTGGCATATACATCAAACGCCTTTAAAATTAATCCTGGACTCATAGAATTAATTAGCTACATTCATTTAAACAGAACAAATTATATAAATGGCACATTAATGGAAAATTAATGACGGTTGTCGCTTTCCTGCCTCCGATGATGAACAGCATCTGAAACTACTGCTGGCAATTAATAATTATAATCTTACAGCGAGTGTCACTGTTTGTTCGAGGGTCTACTTTCTCGGCAAACATGTATTCCCATTTTGCAATCAATCTGATGATGCATATTCCATATAGATCGCTCCCGCAGACCAAAAAAAGGATTGTAACCTGATATGAGGAACGATATTGTACTCGGTGGAGTTGCTTTATGGAGCTCTCACTTTCAGGATTACTCTTCTGGGTGTCGTTGTTTGAGACCAGCACACGATGGTGGATTTCTGTTTGGTATCCACCAGTTTGCAAACCTCCCCGTCCACATTCTACTCCACAGGTCGATTCTCATTCCATCTTCTGCCTCTCACACCAGCCATTTAACACCAGCAGTAGATATGTCGACTGGTAATAAAATAATGTAGCTGCAACCGACATAATTCCCTGGCCACCATCTCCATCTCCCTCTCCCTCACTCACACTGCCTCTACCTGTTCTTTACCTCTTCCTCTATCTCTCCCTCCTTTGCACTTTCTCTCTCCTTCTCTCTCTCCCTCGCTATCCTGCGTTCCCTCCACTCCGTCTCTCTTCTCTCCTCGCCATCGTTCTCTTGCTTACTCCCCCTTGTTCTCCCACTTGCCCCCCTTGATCTCTCTATCTCTCTCCTTGCTCGCTTTCTTATCCTTCCTCTCCCCCTTCTCTCTCCCCTTTTCTTTCTTTCTCCCCCCCCTCTCTCTCTTTCCATCCCCCTCTCTTTCTTTCCCCTCTCTTTCTTTCCCCCTCTTTCTTCCTTTCCCTGCCTCTGCTTCTTTCCTCCTCTCCCTCTACACCTCCCTTGTTCTGCATAGTACTGGCTTTCACCTGCTTTCACCAGATGGAGGTGAGGGAAAGGGAGGGGGGGGGAGAGAGGGGGAGAGAGGGGGGGAGAGGGGAAGAGGGAGGGAGAGGGAGGGAGAGGGAGGGAGAGGGAGGGAGAGGGAGGGAGAGGGAGGGAGGGAGAGAGGGAGGGAGGGGGAGAGGGAGGGAGAGAGGGAGACGGAGGAAAGGGGAGAGGGGGCGGGAGAGGGAGGGAGAGAGGGAGAGAGAGGGAGGGGGAGAGGGAGGGAGAGAGGGAGACGGAGGAAAGGGGAGAGGGGGCAGGAGAGGGAGGGAGAGAGGGAGAGAGAGGGAGGGGAGAGGGAGGGAGAGAGGGAGACGGAGGATAGGGGAGAGGGAGGGAGAGAGGGAGAAAGAGGGAGGGGGAGAGGGAGGGAGAGGGAGGGAGGAGGAAGTGGGAGGGAGAGGGAGAGGGAGGGAGAGAGGGATGGAGGGGGACAGAGAAAGGGAGAGGGAGGAGGATTGGGATGGAGAAGGGGACAGGGAGGGGGTGGTCATTGTAAAACACTCCTAGGCCCATGTTGAAGACTGCTGGTGTTACAACATAAGTCCGTAATTTTATCTACTATGAATGGAATTAAAGTTTAAAAAACGTCTCTCCCTAAAGCTTGCACCTCGTTACATCCCTGGTGCCTGCGAGGTGCAATTTCATGAGGTGTTAATGTTATTACTTGTGATAATGAAATTTTTGGTTCCTGTGAGCACGACTCGGGAAATTCATTGCTATTGATCCGTCCTCTGTCTGTGACGTGAAGACACACAGACCAGGCTCTGAAACTAATGAGACAACATTGCACTCCGTCTCAATGCCGAGATAAATCTGCGTCTTTCTCCTGCTGTGTAGGAAGGGACTGCGAATGCTGCTTTAAACCGAAGATAGACACAAAAAGCTGGAGGCACTCAGCGGGTCAGACAGCATCTCTGGAGAAAAGGAATAGGTGATGTTTCGGGTCTGAAGAAGGGTCTCGACCTGAAACGTCACCTATTCCTTCTTCCCATCCCTCTCCCTTCCTAGGTACACAAAAATGCTGGAGAAACTCAGCGGGTGCAGCAGCATCTATGGAGCGAAGGAAATAGGTAACGTTTCGGGCCGAAGCCCTTCTTCAGACTTTGTCCTCTCCCTTCCCAGTTCTCCGACAAGTCTGACTGTCCCCTGATTATATTTTATCTCTGTCTGCTTCATTCTCACCTTCTAGCTAACAATGATCTATTCTAAATTTTCTTTGAACCACATCTCCTTTAATGTCTCATTTTCACACCTTACTCTTCCTTATCTATGTGCCTTCAGTCTGAAGAAGGGTCTCGACCCGAAACGTCGCACACTCCTTCTACCCAAAGATGCTGCCTGACCCACTGAGTTACTCCAGCATTTTGGGTCTATCTTCGGTGTAAACCAGCATCTGCAGTTCCTTCCTGCACATTAGAAACATTTCAAACCTGTGTCGTCCCACACCAGAATCAAGATCCTGCAATCACTGGAGTGCAGTGTGCAGTCAATGCTTGTTTGTGTTTGAGCATGTTCGTTCTCTAGTCCTAGTTCAATGTGTTACGGAGCAACACTTGCATCACCCTGACACACCCCATCAACCTCAGTTCAGCAGTTTAGGTGCGAATGGCCTACATCTGTTCCTATTTCTAATATTCTGATATATTTTCCTCGGTAAGTTGATTGGACATACCTCGCAGGTCCAGCAAACACCCTGAAGAAACCCTGGAAGTGCTCGGATTTAAAAAAAAAAGCTCTTCCATCCCCCACAAGACCGTTGTATGCAGTTGGGTTTTATCGCAGTGGCGCTGCCTAACTACGCCAGCATGGAAACAGGTCCTTCTGCCCACCGAGTCCACGCCGACCAGCGATCACCCACACACCAGTTTTTTCCCCACACACTAGGGACAATTTACAGAAGCCAATTAACCGACAAACCTGCATGCCTTTGGGATGTGGGAGGAAACTGGAGAAACCAGAGAAAACTCATGGGCTGCCTTACAGCGCCAGAGACCCAGGTTCGATCCTGCCTACGGGTGCTGCCTGTACATTCTCCCTGTGACCGCGTGGGTTCTCTCCAGGTGCTCTGGTTTCCTCCCACACTCCTGAGACGTGCAAGCTTGTAGGTTAATGGGCTTCTGTAGAGTGTAAATTGTCACCAGTGCGTATGACAATGCTCGTGTACGGGGTGATCGCTGGTCGGCGCGGACTCGGTGGGCCATAGAACCTGTTTCCGTGCTGTATCTCTAAAAGTAATGCATGGTGGATGTTTATGTTAAATTCTATTGTGTATTGTGTGTTCTTTATTTAAGTGTATCGCTGCTGGCAAATTCATTTCACTGCACCTTTGGGTGCATGTGACCAATAAAATTGACTTTGACTTTGACATGATAAAGGAAACAAAGTGCAGAAAATGGATGTGCAGCCACAGGGAAAATGCAAGGGCCACACCAAGGTAGATAGTGAGAAGGACCGACAGGCCTGTCTCCACGCTGTATCTCTAAAGTCTAAAGTCTATTCAGTATCTCCCCAAGTAGACAATGGAATCTACAAGGAAATAAGTCCAGGTCCAGGACAATGGAGAACCACCTCCCCCATTCCTTGCTCAATGGTGCCAGATTGTTAAGGGCTTGGACACGCTAGAGGCAGGAAACATGTTCCCGATGTTGGGGGAGTCCAGAACCAGGGGCCACACAGTTTAAGAATAAGGAGTAAGACATTTAGAACGGAGACGAGGAAACACTTTTTCTCACAGAGAGTGGTGAGTCTGTGGAATTCTCTGCCTCAGAGGGCAGTGGAGGCCGGTTCTCTGGATGCTTTCAAGAGAGAGCTGGATAGGGCCCTTAAAAATAGCAGAGTCAGGGGATATGGGGAGAAGGCAGGAACGGGGTACTGATTGGGGATGATCAGCCATGATCACATTGAATGGCTCGAAGGGCCAAATGGCCTACTCCTGCACCTATTGTCTATTGTCTACTGTGCCACGGCAATGAGATCGGAGAGAACAGAGGCAAGGACAAAGGGCAATTATGCACATTGATATAAAACAATTGGAAATTGCTTTTTGCAAATGGAGATCATACGTTTCCTGCAATTCCAATTTGTTATAATAAGGATAGTGGTTCGTCTTGGAGGTGCAAACTTCCACTATTTATTTTTCTCACACTGCTGATAAGAAGACAAATCATTGCCGATTTAATTTAAAACATTTCATGCTCCAACATATTGAATCCTGAATCGCTATTTAAGTTGTTGCTTGCATTTCTTCCTTGTAATTTTCTCTATTTTAAGGAACTCTGTTTCATTCCACTTTAAAGCGGTTTCATTCAAAATTTGATTTTTTTTTCCCCCTCCCAAAGTAATTTTCCATATGCATGGGGTCTTTGGAGACACTATGACCTGTCCAAAGAGCAAGGTGTTTGCAGGGAAGATAGACACAAAATGCTGGAGTAACTCAGTGGGTCAGGCAGCATCTCTGGAGTACAGGAATAGGTGACGTTTCTGGTCGAGTTGCTAGTATCTTCTCTCTCCCATCACAATACAGTATTACCCTCCAAGCCTGAAGAAGGGTCTCGACCCGAAACGTCACCCATTCCTTCTCTCCAGGGATGCTCCCTGCCCCATTGAGTTACACCAGCATTTCGTGTCTATCTTCAATTTAAAACAGCATCTGCAGTTCTTTCCTACACAGTATTTATTCCCTTCCATCTCATGTCTGCAGATAACTCAGTGCTGGTACAACCCTCCCATCCCTGATCTACTACAGCTTTCACAAGCTTTGCAAAGCTCCTGAAATGTGTTTATTGTTCAAATAAACAGTAGAATACATGCACTTTTGCGAGGAGACGGGCTGTTATTAACTAAATGGAAATGGAGGACAACTTGATAAAACGTGGAAGTACAAAAAAATTAAATGGCCAAAAACATTCCAAGGATAAATAGCTGAAGGGAATCTGAGAGTATTCTAAAAGCCTTTAAGTAGGAGAACTTTTAGAGACACGATGGAGATAATTAAAGATCTAAACAGAAATCCGTAGAAGATTGAAAGTCCAGCTGAGACACTAATTGATAGCAATTGGTCCATGTTTACCAGGGAAGAGGACCTTGCCAAAGGCATTGTCAATGGGGAGCAGACAATGATGGATGAAGAAGACGCCAACGAAAAAGGCAGCACTGAAAATGGAAGACACAAAACGCTGCAGTAACTCAGCGGGTCAGGCAGCATCCTTGGAGAACATGGAGAAAGTGAAGGTACACAAAAATGCTGGAGAAACTCAGCGGGTGCAGCAGCATCTTTGGAGCGAAGGAAATAGGCAACGTTTCGGGCCGAAACCCTTCTTCAGACTGATGGGGGGTGGGGAGAAAGTGACATCACCTATCGATGTTTTCCTGACTCGTTGAGATACTCCAGCATTTAATGCCTTCTTTTGTAAACAAGCATTTGCAGTTCCTTGTTTCTTGCATTTAAAATGGATACGTTGCAGATACAGATGGATGCAACTGATGACATTGATAGGTTGCAAACAGAAACAGCAGACTCCCAAATTATCTTTTAGTAAAAGGTTGATGGCAGGTTATTGGAGTTCAGTAAACATTGCATGCTTAGTTCAGTTATATCTAGTTTAGTTTAGTTTAGAGATACAGCACAGAAACAGGCCCTTTGGCCCATCGACTCCACTCTAACCAGCGATCCCTGCACATTAACACTATCCTACACACACTAGGGATAATTTACAATTATAACCAACCAAATTAACCTACAAACCTGTACGTCTTTAGAGTGTGGGAGGAATCCGGAGATCCAGGAGAAAACCCACGCAGGTCACGGGGAGAACGTACAAACTCCGTACAGACAAGCACCCGTAGTTAGGATTGAACCCCGTAAGCAAGTCTACCGCTGCGCCACAGTGCTGATTTGAAGGTTAGTTAGTTTAGTTTATTGTCACTTGTACTGAGGTACAGTGAAAAGCTTTTTGTCGCATGCTAACCAGTTAGCAGAAAGGCTAGACGTGATTACAATCATGATTACATTTGAGTCTGATGAAGGGTCTCGACCCCAAATATCACCCATTCCTTTTCTCCAGAGATGCTGCCTGTCCTGCTGAGTTACTCCAGCATTTTGGGTCTACCTTCGATTTAAACCAGCATCTGCAGTTCCTTCCTAACCCGGAACGTCACCCATCCATGTCCCTCAGAGATGCTGCCTGACCGACTGAGTTACTCCAGCACTTTGTACTCTGCACCAGATTCCAGCATCTGCAGTTCCTTGTGTCTCTGTCTCTTCAGATCCAGAGACAGTTTCTTCCCAGCTGTTATCAGGCAAATGAATCATCCTACCACAACCAGAGAGCAGTGCTGAACTACTATCTACCTCATTGGTGATCCTCGGACTATCTTTGATCAGACTTTATTGACTTTACCTTCCCCAAAAGTTATTCTCTGATGTATCTATACATTGTAGATGGCTCGATTATAATCATGTGTTGTCTTTCCGCTGACTGGTTAGCACGCAACAAAAGCTTTTTACTGCTATTGAGGGGGTGCAGCAAAGGTTTAGTGGTTAATTCCTGGGCTGGCAGGACTGTGTTATGTTGATAGAATGGAGCAGCTGGGCTTGTACACTCTGGAATTTAGAAGGTTAAGAGGGGATCTTATTGAAACATATAAGATTATTAAGGGATTGGACACGCTAGAGGCAGAAAACATGTTCCCGATGTTGGGGGAGTCCAGAACCAGGGGCCACAGTTTAAGAAAAAGGGGTAGGCCATTTAGAACGGAGATGAGGAAAAACTTTTTTACCCAGAGAGTTGTGAATCTGTGGAATTCCCTGCCTCAAAAGGCAGTGGAGGCCAATTCTCTGGATGCTTTCACGAGAGAATTAGATAGAGCTCTTAAAGATAGCGGAGTCAAGGGATATGGTGAGAAAGCAGGAACGGGGTACTGATTGTGGATGATCAGCCAAGATCACAGTGAATGGCGGGGCTGGCTCGAAGGACCGAATGGCCTACTCCTACACCTATTGTCTATTGTCTACCTCGGTACACGTGACAATAAACTAAACTGACCTGAATGGTCATATCATTCTTATTACACCACGGTCGTGATGGGCCAATCTGTCCCCTTCTATGATGTCAAGTTCCTCAGCTTCCATATGAACATTACCAGCCACTTTAATAAACATGTACTAATTAAAGAAAGCCATGTACAGATTTGTAAAGCAGAAATCACGTTTGATTAACTTGCCAGGTGCGTTTATTGAGAAGATGAAGGCAGGTAATCTGCATAATGATTTAAATGGATATCGACTTATTAAAAGTTTATTAACGTTTCTTTGTTAGCAAGTTGAAGCGTGTCAGATCAAAGTGCAGTGTTGGGATCCCAGCTATAAATTTGAGATGCTTAAAGATTAGCTGAGATGCTGTGAAAGGAGAACATGAAATAAAATTCATGAAATAAAGCTGGGTTTGCTAAACTAATTCATGGTCAACGAAGCAAAACTGGAAGTAATAACTGAGTTATTACGGTCAAGAGATTCCCATTGATGACATTGGACTTTCCTGGTGAGGTTTTTGTGCTTTCCTGCAGAGTCACCATCTTCTCTGAGGGAACAGGAGAATGTAAAGTTCAGTCAGCAATCCTAGGCCAAAACCTGTCTCACAGCTTATCATGGAACCTGGCCACACAGCTGCTCTGCACACTGACATAGATACATAGATACATAGACAAGTCAAGTCAAGAGAGTTTATTGTTATGCAGTGGGCTGCAGCCATACATTAGTGGGAGTCACGGTGGCACAGCGGTAGAGTTTCTGCCTTACAGCGCTTACGGCGCTCAGCGACCCAGGTTCGATCCCGACAACGGGTGGTGTCTGTACGGATTTTTTTAAAACAAAACGTAGTTTGTACTTTCTCACCGTGACCGCGTGGGTTTTCTCCGAGATCTTTGCTTTCCTCCCACACTCCAAAGACGTACACAGGTTTGAGGGTTAATTGGTGTCAATGTATAGGGTCCCTGGTGTGTGTAGGGTGGTGTTAATGTGCGGGGATCGCAGGTCGGTGCGATGCAGAAGGGCCTGTTTCCATGCTGTATCTCTAAGCTAAACTAAAAACCAAACTAAACTAAATTAGCAATGCCACCACGCTGGCCAAGCACGACACTTGTCTGTTTAGAATTTCATCTGCTGCTGTCCTTCGCTGCCCCTGGAGTTACGGCAAGAGAAATAAATGGCGCTGGAGAACATAGAAACTCCGCACAGATAGCACCCGTAGTCAGGGTCGAACCTGGATCTCTGGCAATCTAAGCAGCAACTCTACCATTGCGCCACCGTGCTTCTGTAGAAGTTGATAAGAGTCATTCATTTCCTTAGTCTCCTGAGGAAGGAGAGGCTTTTTCGGCCGTAACTCCTGTGTGACGTGGTCCTGTGGTCCACAACGGCCAAGTTGGCGTACGTTGTGGAATTGACAGTTCCATGGGAAGATGGTGTTGAAGAAGCTTATGAGAGGAAAAAAGACCAAGTACTCTGAACTGGCAACTGAAGCTTCCCAGAATGGCTGGAAGACCAAGATGTTCCCTGTCGAAGTGGGATGCAGGGGATTTGTTGCTACATCTATGACCAGGCTATTAAAGAAAATGGGGGTGAGGGGTCGCTCCCTCCAACAAGCAATCAAATCATTATCAAATTCTGCAGAAAAAAACAGCAATTGGATTTGGATCAGAAGGAGAGACAACAATTGGGCTGCAAGATGAAGACAGGAGGGTATGGAATTGAGGTGGGTGTAACTGGGACGCCAGGTATCATCGTTGAGCCCTCTGGAGACGTTGTGGGCTTATCAATGAAACGTCAAAGAAGGAGGGTGCCCAGCTGATGACCTTTCACCACTCCAATCCCACTGCAAATAGCAAGATTGCCGACTTATTACAGGGATTGAAACATCAAGTCCTATTAGCTCTACTTCTGATGTGAACAAAGCCCATGACTTAGTTGTTAATTAATAAGATGTTGTGGAAGTTACAGCGCTGACAATCGCACTGACGGAATGTCTACTGAACAGCTGGAGGAAAGCGACGCCACCAAGGTTTCCTGACTCGTTTCCCTCTGTGCTGCTTTGAGAACCCTCCTTTGATCACCGGCCCTGTGCTTGGAGGAGAAGCATACTAGTTGTCACTTTTTTTAATTGAATGCAAACAAGGGAGAATCATAGAGTCAGTGACTCAAACTTCACTGTACTTTAATTGGCACTTGTGACAATTAAATTGAATCTTGAATCTTGAATCTTAAATCATTTAGCATAGAAATAGGCCCTTTGGCCCAACTTGCCCACGCCAACCAACATGTCCCCATCTACACTAGTGCCACTTGCATCCTTTTGGCCCATATCCCTCTAAACCTGTCATAAGGTCATAAGATCATAAGGAATAGGAGTAGAATTAGGCCATTCAGCCCATCAAGTCTACTCCGCCATTCAGTGATGCCTGACCCAGCTCTCCCTCCTAACTCCATTCTCTTGCCTTCTCCCCATAAGTTCAAGTTCAAGTTCAGATTTATTTATCACATGCACCATAAGGTGCAGTAACATTTTATTTACCTCCGACACCTGCACTAATCAAGAATCTATCTATCTCTGCCTTAAAAATATCCACTGACTTGGCCTCCACATCCTTCTGTGGCAAAGAATTCCACAGATTCACCACCCTCCGACTACAGAAATCACTCCTCATCTCCTATTGTCCTCTCCACAGTTGTATTCATTGTACAATCAGTGTATTTCCCCCCCGGATTACAGATCTTGTTCGTTGGAAGTTCAACGAAGGACGATAAGTCACGCGCATCCGTTCCCCCTGGAGAACCAGCCAAGGTCAAGGCGACAAATTTCCCTCTCTGTATCCAAGTTACCTGCGCTCAATCCACCGCATCTCGCAACAGTTGTCGTTCCATGCCTTGAGGTCCACATTCGCCCACATGCGCCGGCACCTGCAGATCTACGCTCTGCCTCTCCTGCAGCTCCGGGCCCCACTCACCCAGAAAAGCAATGGACCTCGACTTCCCTTCATCCTCCACACATCTCCTCCAAACTTTGTCCCTCTCACCTCCCATCCCAGTCAACCCTTTTGTTGTTAAGCCCAGGGGAGGGCTATCTGCCTGCGGAATTCAACTTGAATAGTTTAGTCTTAGTTTAGTTTAGAGGTGTATAAGATCATGAGGAATAGATAGGATCCAGAGTAGGGGAATCAAGAACCAGAGGACATAGGTTTAAGGTGAGGGGGGAAAGACTTAATAAAATCTTTTACACAAATGTTGGTAGGTGTATGGAATGAGCTGCCAGAGGAAGTAGTTGAGGCTGGGACTGTTACAATGTTTAATAAACATCTGGACAGGTACATGGATAGGATAGGTTTAGAGGGATATGGGCTAAACGCAGGTAGGTGGGACTAGTCTAGATGGGGCATGTTGGTCAGCGTGAGCAAGTTGGGGTGAAGGGCCTGTTTCCACACTGCAAACTCTTTGACTATGACTCTCTATACCTAGGGGGTCACTTTGGGGCAGGCTTGGCCTGGATAGGCAGGTGAGTTGTAGGGATAGGCACCAAGCACTTCAGGTGACCAAAATAACATTGCACACTGGGATGTTATGTTTCCTACTGCACCATCTGGGTGAAATAAAGTCAAAGAGTAAAATAGGACATAGATTCCGTAGCCCACCCCATCCACGCCAACCATTGCACTCATCTCTACCAATTCAATTTACCCACATTAAGTAGCCTTCTATACCGTGGAAATTCAAGTGCTTCTCTATGGAGTCACAGCATTATACGTTGACTTAGTTGGGGGGTTCTCTTTCAACGTCCAGGATTAGAATGAGTTCATGCACTGAACAAGCCCTCATGACGTCCATTCATAAATGTTCAACACTGCGTGGGCAGATTTGCCAATTACATTCTTCAATGTGTTCAGAGATACAGCGCGGAAACAGGCTCTTCGGCCCACCGAGTCCGCGCTGACCAGCGATCCCCGCATATTCACACTATCCTACACACACTAGGGACAATTTACAGTCTACAGAATCCAATGAACTTACAAACCTGTACGTCTTTGGAGCGTGGGAGGATACCGAGGATCTCGGAGAAAACCCATGCAGATCACGGGGAGAACGTACAAACTCCATACAGACAGCACCCATAGTCAGGATTGAACCAGGGTCTCTGGCGCTGTGAGGCAGTAGCTCTACCACCTTACCTCCCTGTTGCAGATAAAACTTGATGACTTGATGACATGGCAGATAAAAATATTACACTTTTAGTCTTTTTCGGTCCAAGTTTTTAATCCAGTCCATTGTTCAGTAAATCACAACTGCCCTGCAGAACTTCAATTCCACTATATTATTAACTCATATATCGCACTTTGAATTTTTATTTCAGTAGTATGTCAATGGTGCGTAACCAAATGGAGGAGGAATAGTTTAATACTCTGATGACTTTCACACTCAGCTTCTTAATATTATATTCAGTTAGTTCTTGTGTTGTACACTTGCAGAGTGTACAGTTCACAACCGGCAGCCTGATATTGATTATTAAGTGGTCATTCATAATAGCTACCTAGGGAAAATGTTCCATATATACTCACAACGTTGATTTAAACTGCAGTCCTGTTTATCTAAATATCAGTAATGGCTCTTGGCTGCTCAATGCCCAATATTACAATCGATAAATTCATAATTCACAGGAGCAGAATTAGGCCATTTGGCCCATCGCGTCCACCATTCAATCATGGCTGAACTACCTTTCCCTCGCAGCCTTTTTTCAGACTGTTCACAGCCTTTTCCCCTGGGTAGAGGATTCTAAAACTAGCGGGCACAGGTTTAAGTTGAGAGACAATCTCTGCCTTCTCCCCATAACATTTGACACCCTGGGACAGGCAGCATCTCTGGAGAGAAGGAATGGGTGACGTTTCGGGTCGAGACTCTTCTTCAGCATCTTGTGTCTAACTTTGGTTTAAACCAGCATCTGCAGTTCCTTCCTTCACATTTGACACCCTTACTAATCAAGAATCTGTCTCCCTCTTAGGCCTTCTGAGCACCTTTGAGCACCGTTTGAGCACCTTACCATTAACATCGCATGCAAAGAAAACCATTCAGCCCATTGTGTGTGTGCTGGTGCATTAAAATGCCTGTGCTGGCTGCTTGGAAGAGTTATCTAGTCTCAGGCCCTGTTTTTTCCCCACAGTTGAACAATATCCTTTTAAAACCACTTCTCTGGTCTGAAGAAGGGTTTCGGCCTGAAACGTTGCCTATTTCCTTCGCTCCATAGATGCTGCTGCACCCGCTGAGTTTCTCCAGCACTTTTGTCTATCTCTGGTTCATCCATTGTGTCTGTTTGTGTGCCTCAAGGGAAATCTCATTTCCTCTCTAATCTTGTTGCTGATATTTCAAACCTGAAACTTGGCTACCTCCTCTCGCATGGTTGCCAACTTGTTTGGCAGGTGAACTATTTTCTCCGCCTCCTCTATCAGAACCCTGCAAGCCACCTTCCTTTCACCTTCTCATCTCTTCCAATCTGCCCACAGGGCTGAAATCCATTGTTCCGGGCATTATTCAGGTAAACATTCGCCTTCGCCAAGACATGCTTCCTCGGGAAGGCTGCCCAGTTTCATTCATTGGGCTACAGGCCTAACTGGTGATATTACCAGGACATCTTTCTTTGGCTGCTCAAAGCCAATGTTTCATTGGCAGCCTCCCATTTGCTTTCTTAAGTAATCTGGGCCGGCACGGTGGCGCAGCGTTAGAGTTGCTGCCTTACAGCACCGGAGACCCAGGTTCGATCCTGACTACGGGTGTTGGCTGTAAGGAGTTTCTACTGCATGGGTTTTCTCCGGGATCTCCGGATTCCTCCCACACTCCAAAAGTGTAGTTTGTAAGGTAAATTGGCTTGGTATAATTGTAAATTGTCCCTAGTGTGTGTAGGATAGTGTTAGTGTGCGGGGATCGCTGGTCGGTGCGGACTTGGTGGGCTGAAGGGGCCTGTTTCTGCGCTGTATCGCTCAACAAAACTAAAGCAAACTTCCTAGTTAGAAACAACGAGCTGCAGAGACTAGTTTACAGAAGAACTGAGTGCTGGGGTAGCTCAATGGGTCAGGCAGCATCTTAGGAGACATGGATAAGTGACGTTTCGGGTCAGGATACTTCTTCAGACTGATTCCCATTTGGATTGGGACCCTTCTTCAGCCTGATTGTCACAGCACACCTCTACTTCCTGAGAAGGCTTAGGAAGTTCGGCATGTCCCCACCAACCCTCGCTAACTTCTACAGATGCACAATAGAAAGCATGTTATCGGAATGCCTCACATCATGGTTTGAGAGGTTCTCCATCCAAGACCGCAAGAAATTGCAGCAAATTGTGGACGCAGCCCAGACCATCACGCAAACCAACCTCCCTTCCATTGACTCCATCCACACTTGATGCTGCCTCTGCAAGGCCACCAGCATAATAAAGGGGGTGGAAGATTGCAACCTTCACCCTGTTTCGACTAATGCAATCAACTCGACGTGCACAAACGGAAGATCAAATAGAACAAGTTGTCCAACAACTTAAGGCTGTGCACGCCACACGGAAGAAGAAGAAGAAGCATAATCAAGGACCAGTCTCACCCTGGTCACTCCCTCTTCTCTCCTCTCCCATCAGGCAAGAGTTATGGAAGTTTGAAAACCCAGCTGTTATCAGGCAACTGAACTGTCCTCTCACCAACCAGAGAGCGACCCGGACCTGCCATCTACCACATTGGAGACCTTTGAACTATGTATAATCTTTTCACTGTACCTTGCACAGGTGACAATAATAAACTAATCTAAACTGAATGAGGCATAAAACGTTGCCTATCCATGTTCCCCTGAGATGCTGCCTGACCCGCTGAGTTACTTCAGTACTCTGTGTCTTCATACTTATCCCTATTAAACTGGTCACGTGGCTTCTCAGTTTATCAATCTCCCGAAATCCATCCAAAATTCACGACCATCACGTTCAATCTCTGCTCGGTTGCTGAGATTTGCAAGGTCTACACATGTCAAGACTTGTACTCACTAAACTAGACAAGCCATTTGTATATTACAAGAGAACCCAAAGACCTAACACTAATCTCCACTGCATATTTCTGCTTCGTCAGACAAAAAACACATGTATTCATTACATTTTGCCACGTCCTATATCTAATCATTTCTAAGAACGCAGAACAGTGCAACACAGGAACAAGCCTCTCAGCCCACAATGTCTGTGGCAAATGTGATTCCAGTTCCAGGATCTTGACCCAAAATGGTGTATGTCCATTCCCTCCACTAATGCTGCCTAGCTACTCATTTTCCTCCAGCATGTAGTGTTTTACTTAACTACCCAGCATCAACAGCTTCTTGTTACTCTCTTCCTGCCTGTTTATGCGCTTGTCTAAAGGCCTCTGAAACATTTAGACACAAACCTCTCGCTGAGGTCCAACTACTGATTCATAGTGTGTAGGAAGGAACTGCAGATGCTGGTTAATACACTAAAGGACACAAAGTGCTGGAGTAACTCAGCAGAACACAGAGAACATGGATATGTGACCATTCTGGTTGAGAACGGTCCCGACCCAGAACGTAAGTAAGAATTTCATTGTTCTATCTGGGACATATGACAATAAAACACTTTTGACTCTTGACATATTCTCCAGAGATGCTGCCTGACCTGCTGCTCCAGCATTTTGTACCCTTTTGCCTCTTAAACATTGCTATTGTTACATCTGCTTTCATATGCTAAATTAAATATTTTACATGGTACTTCATCAAAAGTCATTCCCCATGTCCACATCTGACCCGTAGTCAGGATCGAACCCAGGACTCTGGCACTGTGAGGCAGCAACACTACCACCGTGCCGTCCTTGAATGAACACACTTCCGGTTGCGACATGCTCTGCTAGCAGTCGCAAATTTTTTAGCTCCGCTGAAAAAATCGCGATTTTTCGCGTTAAAATCGGGTCTGGAGGTCGGGACCGTTTTTAAAAACTTACCGGAGCTTCATGTCGCGGTGCTGATGACGTCATCAGTAAGCGCCGCGATTTTAACGGAGGGAAAGTCATTTTAAATGAAAAGTACATCTCCAGGTCAGAGCCCACAGAGGAAAATCTCAAAACATCTGCTAAAGACTCTGGAACAGCAAGAAACTTCAGAACTGACCTCTGGAGAGGTCTCTGGAATGGCTACTCGATCTGCAAAAGAGAAAACCGAAATGGAGGACTTAAGAAACTCGGTAAGAGATATCAAAAATGATATGGAAGCTGGGAACAGTAAATTGATAGCCGGTAATGATAAAATACTTGAGGGTATTGAGGCTCTCCAAAAAAGAATTGAAGGTGTGGAAAAAGGACTATCGATAAAAATTGAAAAGGTGGTAGAAGAGACCACAAAGATGTTTGAGGCTGTGCACGAAACTGTGGCTGCAAATGCATCTGCAGTGAATGATTTGGAAGCTGCTGTGGAAGTGATGGCTGGAGAGATGCAGACTATGAAGTCAGAAATAGATAGTCTCAAGAACCAAGTCACAAAGGTTTCGAATAAATGTGTTGACCTAGAAGCTCGCTCAAGACGTCAAAATATAAGAATACGTGGTGTAAAAGAGGGAGCTGAGGGGGACAATGTTTGTGAGTTCGCTGCCAACCTAATTAAACACGTACTGAAGCTACCAGAAGTACCTGTAATTGAAGTAGCACATCGACTCCCCAGATTTAAATCAAGATCTCAAGGAGAACGTGCCTACCCACGACAGATCATAATTAAACTTCGGGATATCTCAACAATGGAAGCGCTGATGAAAAAAATCAACCACGGAGAGAAGATGATGTACAGAGGTGATACTATTAAACTCCTACGGGACTACCCTTATGAGATTGAGCAAAAGAGAAGAAAGTTCTCACAGACCAGAGAAGTTCTTTATGGTGTTAAGGGAGTTTTGTGTGGAGTGTTTTACCCGGCTAGAATGCGTATCACCTTTGAGGGAGTGTCAAAAACATTCACTAATTCGGATGAATCTCTCAAATACGCTCAAGAAATCGCGACTAAGGCTGCATCAACTGGAGACTGAAAACCAAGACGACATGAACAAATGAACTTGCTTATTCTTCCAACAAGAATATCACAAGGAAAGTGAATTAACTGAACACTGATTTTTTATTTTTTATTTGACTTCAAGCAACAGATTCTTAGTGAGACGTGGCTAGACATTATTATCTTCGCTGGAACATTGTGCTATGTAATTCAAGGACACTACGTGCTCAAACGAGGAAAACCTGATAACGGGACGAACTGCTGGGCTGAGAGTGAAAAACATCACATGGCTTATATTGTTTATAAAAAACTGAAAAAACTGAGAACTAATAATAATTAACAATTAACAATACTAATATAGAAATAGCAATTGAAATAGATAAAAAATGTGCAGTCTGCTCTGTTTAGCAGATAACAGCAAGTGCTATGCAGCTCGAGAGTGGAGGGAGGGGGAGACCGGGTACCTGGCATAACTCCAGGAGCCAGACTCCCGTTAACCCTTCCAGCGAACAGCTCATTTTTAACAATATTAAAATCAATTTAAAATAGTTAAGAGATAATATACACTCGAGGTTGATATGAAAAATATATACGGCTTATATAGTTTTACAAAATGCTGAGAATTAATCATAATTAATAATTAACAATACTAATATAGAAATAATATTTGAAACTGATAAAACTGTGGTGCCTGCGTCATAACGCAGACAGCAGTTATCACCTATGTTCGCAGCTCGTGGAGAGGAGAAGAGATCAGGCACCTGGCACAATTCCAGGAACCTGACTCCGGTTAATCCACTCAGTAAACCGCTCACTTTAACAATACTAAATTCATTTTAAAATAGTTAAGAGATAAAGAGTGAGTAGGATATGGAATCGAATACATTTGACATATATATAAATTGTAACTGGGTGAAATAGAACTGAATTGGAAACGGTAATGACCCCATAGATTTTGGGTAAGAAATACAGCGGGGCTAACTTTATACCAACTACGCCGGAAGCGTTATGGATGTCGTACCCCACAGACGAGTGGGCCACTCACTACGGTGTTGAAATTTTAGACACCGTAAATTTATTTGATTTATATATATATTTTTTTTTAATCACAATATGTCACATCTGTGTGTTTTTTCTTCAAGGACAATCGCGCAGGAGAACTACCAAGGAAGTCTATAATAGAAATACTCCCAAAATAACCAGAGTCCGGAGGTATGAACGCACCACAATAATTAAGGTCATTAAAATTGGTAAAAATGCATGACGACAATCAAAAGAAAATAGGAGGAATCACATTATGTAGTTGGAATATAAGGGGGATTAATGAACCTATTAAAAGGGGCAAGATACTAGCTCAGTTGAAATCATACAACACGGACATAGCGTTTCTACAGGAAACACATCTTAAACAGCAAGATCAGACAAGACTGAGGGCGAACTGGATAGGCCAAACATTTCACTCTTCATTTACCTCTAAATCTAGAGGTACTGCAATTATTATTCGTAAAGGAATTCCATTTAAACCAAAGAACACTATTTTAGATAAGGAAGGGAGATATCTTATAGTAGCAGGGGAGATCAATAATATGCCAATCACGCTGGTAAACATATATGCGCCCAACTTTGATAACCCTCAATTTTTTAATAAAATTCTGAATATAATTGCAGAATCTAATTATCAAAATGTTATAATCGGAGGAGATTTTAATTGTGTTTTAGATCCTTATTTAGATAAATCGATGCAAAAACAAAAAGGTCAGACGAAATCTAAAACCAGTGAACTCTTACACACATATATGGAAAACACAAATATAACAGATGTATGGAGGATTGCAAACCCGACGGGAAGGGATTACTCGTTTTATTCAATGGTGCATAAAACATATTCACGGATAGACTATTTTCTAGTGGATACAAAATTAATTTCGCAATCTTTGAATCCTAAATATCATATTAATGCGATCTCAGATCATTCTTCGTTAACTTTTGTTCTAAAACTAGAAGGAATGTCTATGAATAAACCGTTCTGGAGGTTTAACTCACAAATTTTAAAAGACCCTCAAGGGAGTATCTATCTAAAAAAACAGATGGATCTATTTTTTGAGTTAAATGATACACCAGAGATATCCCCCACGTTATTATGGGAATCCTTCAAAGCATTTATAAGAGGAGTCATTATTTCATTTCAAGCTTATCAAAATAAAAAGAATAAGAATGAACAAAGACACTTAGAAGATCAAATAAAACAGTTAGATATAGATAATGCTAAAGACCCAACTATGGATAAACATAATAAAATACTACTACTGAAATTTCAGTTAAATAAATTACTGTCAGAGAAAGTTATAACATTATTTCAAATCACAAAACAAGAACACTTCGAATTCGGGGACAAACCCCACAAACTTCTAGCACGACAACTTAAAAAACGGGAAAAAGAGAATGCAATATTAAAGATTAAATCAGATAGAGGGGAAGTATTAACACTACCCAAGGATATTAATAAAAGATTTGCTCAATTTTACCAGAATCTATACACATCTAAAACGTCAATAGACAATAATAAAATCTCAGAATTTTTAGATAATTGTAATCTACCACAATTAGAACGCAGGGAACAAGAGGAACTGGGAGCACAAATTACTTCTAAGGAGATAGAAGACACAATAAAAACACTAAAAAATGGAAAAACACCAGGACCAGACGGATTCAGTAATGAATTTTATAAATCTTTTTATGATATAGTTACTCCACGATTACAAAAAATGTATACATATGCTTATAAAGAGCAAAACCTACCTGAAACACTAGCGGAATCAACGATCATATTAATACTTAAAAAAGATAAAAATATAGAAGAACCAGGATCATATAGAGCTATTGCTTTGTTAAATACGGATCAGAAAATAATAGCAAAAACATTAGCCAATAGATTAAGCAAGTATGTTAGTAGACTAATACATGAGGATCAAACAGGATTTATACCTAAGAGACACTCATTTAATAATTTGAGACGTTTGCTTAACATAATGCATTCACATAAATCTTATGACCAAGAGTTAGCTATCATCTCACTGGACGCAGAAAAAGCGTTTGATCAAGTAGAATGGGACTATATGATCAAAGTATTGCAAAAATTCCAATTGGGAGAAAACTTTATTGCATGGATAAAACTACTATATAACAAACCTACGGCTAGAATACTAACTAATAATATATTATCTTCAAAATTCGAATTATCTAGGGGCAACAGACAAGGATGTTCACTATCACCGCTGTTATTTGCTTTGGTAATTGAACCCCTTGCTGAAAAAATAAGAACACACTCGAATATTCACGGTTATAACACAAAATATTCAAACAACAAACTATCCCTATATGCTGATGATGTACTACTGTACATCACAAAACCACAAATTAGTATACCAAATATATTAAACTTAATTGAGGACTTTGGATCCTTTTCAGGATATAGAATAAATTGGAACAAAAGTGAAATTATGTCGATTAAACCAAAAGATTCAACACATCTCAGGAAATTCCCTTTTAAAATAGCTATGGAAAAATTCAAATATTTAGGAATTGAGATTACTAGAAATTACCATGATATGTTTAAAGCTAATTATAATCCCCTACTTAAGAAATTAAATAATCTGATTAAATTTTGGAAAACACTTCCGATGTCCTTAATAGGTAGGATAAATGCTATAAAAATGATTTTCTTACCACAAATCCTTTACCTATTTCAATCAATACCTATATATCTCCCAAAAAAGTTTTTCAAAAAACTGGACTCAGACATTACAAATTTTATATGGGATTACAAATCCCACAGAATACAAAGAACACACCTTAACAAACGAAAAGAGTTGGGGGGTCTAGCGCTCCCTAACTTTATGTATTATAACTGGGCAGTAAATATTAAAAATATGATTCACCTGCTGGACAATTCTGCCCAGCAGGTGGACTGGATTATAATGGAAAAAGGGGATTGCTCCCCGAATAATATAGGAGCGATTATTCTCTCTCCAATAAACTTGAATAATAAAAATTATAATAAAAATCCAATTATATATAGCACTATTAGAACATGGAAGCAAATAAAACAGAATCTAAAATTAAGAAACCTATCTCTCTTAATACCAATAGTCAATAACCCATCGTTTAAACCTTCAATCATAGATAAAGCATTTATACAATGGGAAAGAATGGGAATTAAAACGCTCGAAGATCTGTATGAATTAGAAAAATTACTATCATTCCAACAACTACAACTGAAATATAATTTGAAAAATAATCAATATTTTAAATATATACAAATCTGTGACTATTTGAAAACACACACAAAAGATTATTATAATATGCCTTCCGACTTACTAGATGAAGCAATGAAGACAAAGGCGGAATCAGTTAATTTAATATCATACTTATATAATATCATCTTAAATATAGAAATACCCACAACAGATGGAATTAGAAGAGATTGGGAACAAGATCTAGGTATAAAAATTTCAAAAGAGAGTTGGGATAATCATTTATTACAGGTGCATAAATGCTCGATCAACGTACGACATACGCTTATCCAATTTAAAACATTACATAGATTATATTATTCAAAAACCAAACTAAATAAAATCTTTCCTAACGTCTCACCAATCTGTGATAAATGTATATGTCAAGAAGCTACCATAGCACATTCTTTTGTTTTTTGTACAAAAATCCAAAAATTCTGGTTTGAAATATTTGATATTTTTTCAAAATTAATCAAAATAAAACTGGTACCAAAACCAGAATGGATTATTTTTGGAATATCGGAAGGTATTCCTGAATTAAACGTGTATCAGAAGAATTTACTCAATTATGGGCTAATAATGGGAAAAAAGCTTATACTTAAATTCTGGAAAAATGCGCCCACACCAACAATAAAAATGTGGACATCAAATATGTTGGAAACATTACATCTGGAAGAGATGAGATTCCTCCTAGTAGGCAAAGTAGATCAATTTCAAAAGACGTGGTCTACGTTTTTGGACCTATTACAAGCATGAGGTGCAATAGTAATTTAGAAAAACAAATAAATAAATAAAAGGTATCTGGACCTGGTAATGGGAGGTAAAATAAAAATAGACTTGGTTGGTAGTTCCTTCTCTATGAAGTATGGTATAAGAGTCATAATAGAGCGATTGTTCCTTCTTTCTTTCTCTTTTTTTTCTAGGGTCTATTTTCTAACTTTACTTCCTTCTCTAACCTCTTTTCTAAGGGGCTTTCTTTTCCCAACACTCTTTTGCACTTCACAACCTTTGCGCACTTTCTTCACTTTTCTTACTTCTTTCTTTTTCTTTCTTAAAGTTTAAAAAAGTGAAGCGGTACAAAAAATGTATTAATATATACGTGTTGTACATTACTGTAATCTACCGTACTTCTAAAAAATAAAAAAAAAAAAAAAAAATAAAAAAAAAAAAATAAAAAAAAAATAAAAAAAAAAAGAACACAGAGAACATGGATATGTGACCATTCTGGTTGAGAACGGTCCCGACCCAGAACGTAAGTAAGAATTTCATTGTTCTATCTGGGACATATGACAATAAAACACTTTTGACTCTTGACATATTCTCCAGAGATGCTGCCTGACCTGCTGCTCCAGCATTTTGTACCCTTTTGCCTCTTAAACATTGCTATTGTTACATCTGCTTTCATATGCTAAATTAAATATTTTACATGGTACTTCATCAAAAGTCATTCCCCATGTCCACATCTGACCCGTAGTCAGGATCGAACCCAGGACTCTGGCACTGTGAGGCAGCAACACTACCACCGTGCCGTCCTTGAATGAAGTTATTAATGAATATCCAATGTGTAGGAAGGAACTGCAGATGCTGGTTTAAACCGAAGACAGACACAAAAAGCTGGAGTAACTCAGCGGGTCACACAGCATCTCTGGAGAAGAGGAATGGGGAAAAGAGAAAAAATAGCTCCACTCCGAAGAAAGGTCTCGACCCATAACGTCACCGATTCCTTCTCTCCAGAGATGCTGTCTAACCCGCTGAGTTACTCCAGCTTTTTGTGTCTTTCTTCAGTGAATATCCAAGACCTCCAAAAGAGATCTTTGCAGGTCTACAAATCACACCTTCCAATTAAGTAGCTACACTTTCCTTTCTCTAATGAAGGACCGTAATGAAAGACTTCTGGAACTTCAGATAAATGATGTGCACCAGAATAGTTTGCATGTGATTTCAGCACCTCTTCAAAAAAAAAAAAAAAAAATCAGATATGTCAGGTTTTGAGCTGTAATCTTAGATCAATGCTGGCTCATTCCAATCAGTATAAAGCTCAATGTAGTCAGGCACTCTATAGTTTTGCAGTAATGGACTTTGTCTATAGTTTCCTGTTTTGCTGCTGCCTGCATCCTTAAATAGCAGAAAGACATGTACAGCTTTCCAAGATGAAGCACTGGCTCCAGAAGCAAGGGGACTTTTATCTTGACCTTGACCTCCAGGCCATGAGGTCCAGCTGTAAGCCTTCAGAACTCTTGCAATAACAAGGAACTGCAGATGCTGGTTTATACCAAGCATAGGCACAAAGTACTGGAGTAGCTCAGTGAGTCAGGCAGCATCGGTGGAGAACATGGATAGGTGACGTTTCGGGTCAGGACCCTTCCTCAGACTTTGTCTTTCAGACTCCTTCATCACTCTTTGTGGTCTGAATAAATCCAGTCATAGAGTCACACAGTGTGGAAACAGGCCCTTCAGTCCAACTTGCTCACTCCGGCCAACATATCCCATCTACACTTGTGCCACCTGCCTGCATTTGGCCCATATCTCTCTGACATTTCCTATTCATGTACCTGCCTAAATGTTGCTTAAACGGAGTGATAGTACCCGTCTCAATTACCAGCAGCTCGTTCCATACACCCACTATCCTTTGTGTGAAAAAGTTATCCCTCAGGTTCCTATTAAATCTTTCCCCCCTCACCTTAAACCTATGTCCTCTGGTTTTCGATTCCCTTACTCTGGACAAGAGACTCTGTGCATCTACCAGATCTATTCCTCTCGTGACTTTGTACATGTCTAGAAGATCAGTACACCTCTATAAGATCAGTCGACTTACCCTGAAACACTATGGGAAGGAACTGCAGACGCTGCTTTAAACCGATGATAGACAAAAAAATATGAAGTAACTCAGCGGGTCCTCATCTTGCGTATGGCATGCACAGCCTAAAGTTGTAGGACAACGTCCTATTTAATCTTATTTGATTGCATTAGTTGAAACAGGGCTGACCACGTGAATGTTGCAATCTCGCACCCCACTCAGTGGGTCAGACAGCATCTCTGTAGAAAAGGAATGGGGAGACCCTTCTTCAGACTGAGAGTCAGGGGAAAGCCTTTCGGCTTTTTTGTTAATTGTGACCCTAAATATGACTTTGTCCGTGGTGGGCAAGAGCTGAGTCGGGACAGCACGGTGGTGCAGCGGTCGAGTTGCTGCCTTACAGCTCCAGAGACCAGAGGTTCGATCCTGACTACGGGTGCCGTCTGCACGCAGTTTGTACGTTCTCCCTGCGACCGGGTGGGTTTTCTCCGGGTGCTCTGGTTTCCTCCCACACTCCAAAGACGTGCCGGGTTTTAGGATAATAGGCTTTGGTAAACTTGTAAATTGTGCCTAGTGTGTCGGATAGTGCTAAGGTGCGACGGGATGATCGCTGGTTGGCGCGGACTCGGTGGGCCGAAGGGCCTGTTTCCGCACCATATCTCTAAAGTTTAAAGATTGCTGCACCGTATGTCAAAAAGCTGAACGGGGACATGATATATACCCGGACACTCAAAAACGACCGAAGCAGTGTGTATTAAAACATCCTCACACACTTTCAAAATTAATGAGTTATTGGAAGGAATCTGAAATATTGTAAAGTGACATTTTAAGTTAACAAGTTGCTTTGAAGACTATTAAAATTGCTTCCAATTAATAAAAAAACTGCATTAAGATTCAGTAGTCATATTAAATTAGCATGTTATGTAAATTCTACCATTGCACCTACCACAGCCATTAAAGTCTCTTCTGTAGCAAAGAACATCTTGCAACACTGCATGCAAAATCTTTGGGAAAGTTATCTATTTTCAGCCCTGGGGAATGAGCACATTTACCCTGCCTTGATTTCAATGAAGGAAACGACATCTGTGCAGCCTACTTGTGCCACTGTTGTGACACACGGAACTGCAGATGCCAGCATCTTCAGCAAAACACAAAGTGCTGGAATAACGCAGAGGGTACGGAGGGAGAAGTGTTGTGAGAAGCAGAGTATGGAGCGTTGTGATCATCCCGGCGAGAGGGCCTGTACATCGGGCCGTCCGTAGCGGCGACTGTGGAGGCTTCTAGGCCCCGACCACGGGCGAACAAAAGGAGGAAGATGAGTGAACTTTATTGCCTTCCATTACAGTGAGGAATGTTGATTCCATTGTGGTGGATGTTTATGTTAAATTCTATTGTGTATTGTGTTATTTTTATTCATATGTCTCTATAGTTTCTCAAATATCACTGTACCAATTGGTGCATGGGACACTAAATGTGAACTAGGACTTGAACTTGAATTTGTGTATGAACTGGAAGCAGAACTCAAAGCCAGTGGACAGATGGCATGTAGACAAGTGTTTGTTTAGCTTATTGTAACGTGTACTGAGGTACAGTGAAAGGCTTTAGTGTGTGTTGCATGCTATGCAGTCAGTGGAATTACTATACACGATTACAACCGAGCCGTCCACAGTGTACAGAAACAGGGTAAAGGGAATAACATTTGATAAAGGGAATACTTTGAGGGGATTTGGCAGTGGACCAGTGAAGTGGAGTCACCATAAACTGCAGACGTTGCGATCTTGAACAAAACACAAAGTTCTGGAGTAACTCAGTCTGAAGAAGAGTTCCGACCCAAAACATTGTCTGTCCATTCACTCTACAGATGTTGCCCGACTCACTGAGCTACTCCAGAGGTGTTGTGTTTCCACAGTTCATTATTTCTGCCATAGTCCTACATATGAAGATCCATGGTCTATGGATAAATGTCCAAGATATTGCTGCCATGGTCCTAGCTCTCAAAGATAACGGAGTCAAGGGATACAGGGAGAAGGCAGGAACGGTGTACTGATTGTGGATGATCAGCCATGATCACAGTGAATGGCGGTGCTGGCTCGAAGGGTCGAATGGCCTACTCCTGCACCTATTGTCTATTCTCTATAATCCGAAGGAATCTATTCCCTTCCTAACCAGTGATGAAAGAAATGTAACTCATCCTACCCACGCCCTTGGACACACAAGTGCTGGAGTAACTTAGCAGGTCAGGCAGTATCTCTAAAGAATATGGATAGGTGAGGTTTCAGGTTGAGACCCCTATTCAGACCCATGTTCTCCAGAGATGCTGCCTGACCTGCTGAATTACTCCAGCGCTTTGTGTCCATTTGTTTCTTAACCAGCATCTGCAAGTCTTTTCTTCTACCCACCTGTGTTTTCCACGAAATATTCATTGTTTTCCACACTCCAGACGGGCAGAAGATACAGAAGCTTGAAAGCACGCACCACCAGACTCAGGAACAGCTTTGTCCCCTCTGTTATCAGGCTCCTGAACGGAATAGAGGAGTGTGGGAGGAAACCAGAGCAGCCGGAGAAAGCCCACGCAGTCACAGGGAGAATGTACAAACTCCGTACAGACAGCTCCCTCAGTCAGGATCGAACCTGGGTTTCTGGCCCACGGTAAGGCAGCAACTCTACCACTGCACCACTGTGCCGCCCTCTCAGGTTTATCAATAATTGAATTGAAGTGAATTGGATACTTTATTGTCACATGTGACAAGTCACCGTAAAATTCTGTGTGTCACGTACACAAGGTATGCAAAGAGTCGCCACGTAAAGGGCGCAGACAGTGTTACAAAGTATCCCGCACCAGGTCTTCCTCTGTTCTCCCCCTGCCCCCTCACCCTCCCCCTCCCTCCCAGCTGGCGACGAAACGGCACTTATCCATCGTCATTCTGACCTTTGCCAGACACCATCTTGATCCATGTTTGTAGATGTGAGCACAGGGCTGACTCGAAGAAAGTAAAATGAACATGCAAACGGATATAACTCGTTCTGCACCTTTCAGTCCGTTTAGATCTAAGGGTCTGGCAGTGGGGAAAATGGTTCCCAAGTCATGATGGACAAAATAAATGTGTAGGAAGGAACTGCAGATGCTGGTTTAAACCAAAGATAGACACAAAAAGCTGCAGTTGATTGATTGATTGTCTGTGTCTGTGTCTGTGTCTGTGTCTGTGTCTGTGTCTGTGTCTGTGTCTGTGTCTGTGTCTGTGTCTGTGTCTGTGTCTGTGTCTGTGTCTGTGTCTGTGTCTGTGTCTGTGTCTGTGTCTGTGTCTGTGTCTGTGTCTGTGTCTGTGTCTGTGTCTGTGTCTGTGTCTGTGTCTGTGTCTGTGTCTGTGTCTGTGTCTGTGTCTGTGTCTGTGTCTGTGTCTGTGTCTGTGTGTGTCTGTGTCTGTGTCTGTGTCTGTGTGTGTGTGTGTGTGTGTGTGTGTGCGCGCGCACGCGCGCACGCACATATATATAAATATATATATATACACAACATATAACCAAACATAAAAATGTATATTAAAAAAATATATATATATATATATATATATACACACACACACACACACGTATATATATATATACACACACATATATACATGTGTGTGACAATGTGTGTGTGTATATATATATATATATATTTGCTGAGTTGTTCTGTGCATCTGACAACCAAACACACTTGATTCTTGGTAAGAAACTGAACACTGAGCAGAAGCTTGCAACCCAGCCTTGCCCTTTTGACGAGCGACATATTAAACATCTTATTATGATGAAAAATCTCATGAACAAAGGCCAGAGGGATGTTAGGTGCAGAAAATAAACAATTATTTAGGAGAGAGCGCTCTTCTGGAGTGAAGGACTTGTTTTCCCTACTCATGCAAGGTGTAGTGTTGATCTGTTGTGTATAAAACCAGTGCACAATACTATTGTAGAAACAAGGAACTGCAGATGCTGGTTAACGCAAAAGAACACAACATGTTGGAGTAATTCAGCGGGTCAGGCAGCACCTCCGGAGAACAGGGGCAGGTGACGTTTCAGATCGGGACCTTTCTTCAGACTCAATTCTTCAATTCCTGTACTTCAGCTCCAGTACATACTGTACTCACAAAACTGAGAACATAGACTGAAGGTAGGCATAACAAGCTGGAGTACCTCAGCGGGACAGGCAGCATCTCTGGAGAGAATGAATGGGTGGCGTTTTGGGTCGAGACCCTTCTTCAGACCCAGACCCAGTCTAAAGAAGGGTCTCGACCCGAAACGTCACCCATTCCTTCTCTCCAGAGATGCTGCCTGTCCCGCTGAGGTACTCCAGCTTGTTATGCCTACCTTTGGTTTAAACCAGCATCCTCTGTACACATGGACTGAAGATATCTGTATAGTTATTTATAAATCTTATAGTTATTTTCTGGACATTATTGAAGTAATCTACGCGGTGATTGTGTTGGATTCAGACGGGATCTGCAAAGGATTTGTACAAAAAATTAATCTCACATCAAAGCTTTCAATCAGGATGGCGTGCTATCAATGGCTAATGAGGGACAATTCTACAAAGCTTCAATGGTCGTTTATCAGCTTATTATATGTTTAAATTAGTTTGAAAGAATGAATGGACGGGAAGGGGCTTGGGTGCACTGGAGATACGATCTGCCTCTGGTTCAATTCACAGCTGTAGCTTTAAGGTTGTGTGACACCCTTCTGTAAGCCAGAACCCCTTGGCTTAGCTTAGTTTAGAGATACAGCACGGAAACAGGTCCTTCAGCCCACCGAGTCCATGCTGACCAGCGATCCCCGCACACTAACACTATCCTACACTAGGGACAATTTTTACATTTATACCGAGCCAATTAACCTACAAACCTGTACCTCTTTGGAGTGTGGGAGGAAACCAAAGTTCTCGGAGAAAACCCACGCAGGTCACGGGGAGAACGCACAAACTCCGTACAGACAGCACCCGTAGCCAGGATCAAACCCGGGTCTCTGGCGTTGTAAGCGCTATAAGGCAGCAACTCTACAGCTGCGCCATCATGCCGCCCATAATAAATGGTGGTAATAAATGTTGCAAACTTTCTTCCAGAAGCCTCGTTTCCTTCACTAATTTATACACTTAATTTCATGAACATTTTTTATGTCTGCTCAGTTCACATAAAGTCAGACATCATTTTTACATCCTTGTCCATTTGTGATCGTTCGGTCTCCAAACTGATTCATTTTAAGGCCATATCCTCATGCGTTTGAATGCAAAGGAGGTTCTAGCACAGAAGGAGGCCATTGAGCCCATCATGCCCACACTTGTTCTCTAGTTTAGTTTTGTTTGGTTTAGTTTAGAATTACAGTGTGGAAACGGGCTCTTCAGCCCACTGAGTCCGCACCAACCAGTGATCCCCGCACACTAACACTATCCTACACACTTTTTACAATTTTTACCGAAGCCAATTACAGCTACAAACCTGTACGTCTTTGGAATGTGGGAGGAAATCAGAGCACCCGGGGAAAACTCATGCGGTCACAGGGAGAACGTACAGATTCTGTACAGCACCCGCAATCAGGATTGAACCCGAGTGTTGGCGCTGTAATGCCCCTGACCCACTTAGGAAACCTGAACGGAAACCTCTGGAGACTTTGCGCCCCACCCAAGGTTTCCGTGCAGTTCCCGGAGGTTTTTGTCAGTCTCCCTAATGGTCGAAAATGGTTTCAGCTTTGTCTATGTTCCGGCGAATATTTCAAAAAATTCCACACCGGCCGTGACTAAAAATAGGTTGCCGTTTTAAAAATCGGTAATTGCCGGAGGTTGCAGGTGGTTGCCGGAGGTTGCAGGTAGTGGAAGGTCTTACCTTCCACTACCTGCAACCTCCGGCAACCACCTTCAACTAGCATCGCAACCGGCTTCGACTAAAAAAGTACCGATTTTTAAAACGGCAACCTTGGGTGGGGCGCAAAGTCTCCAGAGGTTTCCGTTCAGGTTTCCTAAGTGGGACAGGTGCATAAGGCAGCAACTCTACCGCTGTGCAACTGACCCTTGGCACCAGACCACAGTACACTTGGCAGCAGATTGCTTCACCGAGAGCGAGGAGGGGCCTGCGAGCGTAGGGAACCACCGAGAGCGTAGGTGGACTGTCGAGAGCGAGGTGGGCCGTTGAGAACGAGGGGGGACACGGTGAGGGGCCGCCTGCTGCCACATGAGGTGGCCCATGGTAGGTGGCAAATATGAGAGTTCAGTGACCTTTGTCAGTATCGTGGCAACACTATTGCACTACGCGGTGTCCACGGGGACTTTGGAGGCCTTCCGTAAACGCTGATCGCCACGGGAAGTCGAGTGTTTTGTTGATAAAGTTGGCGTCATATTAATTTGATGATCATTTGCTTGTAAAACTGTAAAGATAGGCAGTATTTGATTGTGTTAATTTGTATGTTTATCTTTATTTTTTGAATAAAAGTATTTGCATAATGAGAAAAGAGGTGAGGTCCGCTGTATGATTTTGCCGCGTTACATGCAAAACAAAGCATTTCACTGTACCTCGGTATCACTGAATTGAATCATAGAATTTCCCAGCCTGGAGTTCCTCTTGCGGAACCTGTCAGTCAGTATGTCAGCTCAACAAGATCCCAACTCGAGCCTAACTTACCCTATCCCTGGTGCTCAAGTTAAGCCCCTGCCCCAGTTTCACGACCTAATTCGCGACCTCTGACGACCTTAAACAACCTAAAAAAACAAGGTCGCGGTAACCTACGACTTCCTACGACCTTCCACGACTATGAGTACGACCTCCTACGGCCTTCCACGACTATGTCTGCGACCTCCTGCGACTATGTTGAAGACCTCCCACAACTGTTGAAGACCTCCCACGACTATGTTGAAGACCTCCCACGACTATGTTGAAGACCTCCCACGACTATGTTGAAGACCTCCCACGACTATGTTGAAGACCTCCCACGACTATGTTGAAGACCTCCCACTACTATGTTGAAGACCTCCCACAACTATGTTGAAGACCTCCCACGACTATGTTGAAGACCTCCCACAACTATGTTGAAGACCTCCCACAACTATGTTGAAGACCTCCCACAACTATGTTGAAGACCTCCCACAACTATGTTGAAGACCTCCCACAACTATGTTGAAGACATCCCACAACTATGTAGAAGACCTCCCACCACTATGTTGAAGACCTCCCACCACTATGTTGAAGACCTCCCACAACTATGTTGAAGACCCCCCACGACTATGTTGAAGACCTCCTTTGACTATGTTGAAGACTGGCTTCGACCATGTACGTTTTACTGCTGTTTGCAGTAGCCCTTTTGCTTCAGCAGCCTTTTAAGAAAGGCAGAAGGGGAAGAGCAAGGGTGAAGAGGAAGCAGAAGAAGAGGTCTCAATGGGTGAATGGAGATGATGTGATGGACTGTCCCCGTACACCAGAAGACTGGAAGAGAGTGGCACTGGGCTTTGACAAAAGATGGAACTTTAAGCACACATGTGGGGCAGTGGATGGTAAGCATGCCATTCATGTCCCTGTCCCTGTACCCCTCATTTTCCTTTTCGTACAGGATGGCATTCTGCTGGAACCATTCCTCAAGGTCCCCCTCCTGCTGCCTGGTGAAGGTGTAGGGCATAACCTTCCGCCAGCCCCCCCTCACCACCAATGGGGCATCTGCCTCTGATGCTGTGTCAGACACAGGAGAAAGGGCTGCTTTGCTGCCTTCAAATGAGGCAGTGAAGGATGGGGTGGTGGTGGGGACATATACTACCACCCTGCTCTCCTCCTCCAGGGGTCTCTCATGCAGGGCTACCTCCTCCTGCACTATCACCTCCTGTGGCATCACCTCCTGCCACTCCTCCTCCTGGGTGGGCAACACCTGCATGGCCAGTTTTTTTTAGGGTTGTGCCCTCCCCCTGCGCTGCTGCCTTTTTGGTGCCATCTCTAAAACACAAGTCTCCACTCCAAAAAAATCTCCAGCTATGAATGAACATGCCTTGGAGTGATAGAGGTGACGTTCTGCTGTTGAAATAACCTTTTTTATCTACCGACCCTTTTTTCACCCCGGAGCAATTACCTTCGACTGCCTCCGACCACCTACGACTAGCATCACGACCTACTACGACCTACCTACGACCTCCTACAACCTCGTGGCAACCATGCTGCAGGTAAGAGTCAAGTGCAAACTCGGCAGAGGTCGTGAATTAGATCGTGAAAGTGTGACAGGCCCTTTAACCACGTGATGTCCTGTAGTCGGCTATAACTGAGGTGAAGATTAGCCTCTCCTCCATAAATATGAAAATGTAAGTTTCAGCTCACTTAACCAGCTCTCCCCGCGGCACCTCAGGCATAGTTCGACTGACAACTTGTAATGAGAGAGGCTTTTCAATTATTTATGTGATTTATACTTATGCCATGGAATGCATTAAAAGAGACTGCAAGTACAGTACGGATCACAGCGGGAATAAATTTGAGAAAGGGACTTGGAGGATGGAATGGAACTGCAGGGAAATTTGTAGCCTCCAGCTGGGTTTGAAAGGTAATTTGATGAGAGTTCCAATGTTAGTAAGCCAGAAATTTGCACAGGAGGCTTTGTAACTTGAAGAAATTCCCAGCCCGTGGGTGGAAGTTGACAAATTGCCTCAGAAGATTGCAGAGACGTGTACATAGAGTCATACAGCGTGGAAACAGGCACTTTGGCCCAGCGTGTCCTATCTACACTAGTCCCACACTAGGGAGGCACAGTGGCACAGCGGTAGAGTTGTTGTCTTACAGCGCCAGAGACACGGTTTCGATCCTGACTACGGGCGCTGTCTGTACGGGTGGAGTTTGTACGTTCTCCCTGTGACCTGCGCGGGTTTTCTCCGGGATCTCCAGTTTCCTCCCACATTCCAGAGCCGGACAGGTTCATCGGCTAATTGGCTTGATATATTTGTAAATTGTCCCTAGTGTGTGTAGGATAGCATTAGTGTGCGGAGGATCGCTGGTCGGCATGGACTCGTTGGGCCAAAGGGACTGTTTCTTCGCTGTATCTCTAAACTAAACTAACTGTCTAGACATGAACATTTTAAAAAATGGTGTCTATCTTCTGTGTAAACTATCATCTGCAGTTCCTTCCTACACAGTTACACGTGAATCAGTACCCCGTTCCTGCTTTCTCCTCATATCCCTTGATTCCGTTAGCCCCAAGAGCTAAATCTGTCTTGAATACGTCCAGTGAATTGGCCTCCACTGCCTTCTGTGGCAGAGAATTCCACCGATTCACAACTCTCTGGGTGAAAAAGTTTTTCCTCATCTCAGTCCTAAATGGCCTACCCCTTATTTTTAAACTGTGATCCCTGGTTCTGGACGCCCCCAACATCGGAAACATTTTTCCTGCATCTAGCGTGTCTAATCACTTAATAATTTTACATGTTTCTATAAAATTCCCTCTCATCCTTCTAAATTCCAGTGAATATAAGGAGGTACATGGGGGTCCCTGTCCGAGTATCCTGGCTTCAGAAACTTTGCTTATACAGACAGATATCACCAGTCATTTACCATCACTTGGCCCTGGAACTCTCCTAACTTCCATGTATGTTTCTTCATCACATGGACTGCATTGGTATAAGATAGTGACTCACCACCACAATGGCAAGGACAGTGAGAGGTGGTAATTAAATATTCACCTTGACCACAATACCAACATCCCATGAAAGAAGCAGAAAGAAAAACTTTCCTTGGACTGTGACTGCCATCAAGGACGCTGCAGCTCGATGATTCACTATTACTACGTTTTCTTGCGGTTTCTATTCTTTCTTTGAGTTCAGAGCAATCTATAATTCCCTGTATTGCCAACCTTTCCACTAGCTGCCGATCAATTTGTCACCCGGGTGCAACAAGGTTTGCTCTGCAGAATTCAGAGCAGTCCTAATCCTCCCAAATCTTTTCCTTCTCCCTCTGCTGTGCTCAGAACAATCTCAGAACAATTAAATCCCGTTGGGTCGCCGCCTCTCGGCGTTCGAGACATTGGTTCAAACCTGACCTTCGGTGCTGCCTGTGTAGAGTTTGCACGCTCTCTCTAACAACGATGTGGGTGGTCCGGTTTCCTCCCACATTCCAAAGACGTGCCTATTTGTAGGTTAATTGGCTTCTGTAAATTGCCCCTACTGCATAGGATAGAACTAGTGTATGGCGGATCGCTGGTTGGTGTGGACTCATTGGGCCAAAGGGCCTGCTTTACGCTGCATCTCTAAACTAAACTTCGCACAGGAACAGGCCCTTTGGCCCACAATGTCCATGTTGGACATGATGCCAAGCAAAACTAATTTCCTTTCCCTGCCCGTGATCCATATCTGTCCATTCTCTGCGTATCCATGCATCTATACGAAAGGCTCTTAAACACCACCATCATATCAGTCTCCACCAGTACCTCTGGCAATGCAGTTCTCTGGGGTAGAATGTCCCAAATACTCGCGGCCCTCTGAGGGAAAAAACTCCTCTTCTTCTCCCTCTGCAATGGGCAACCACTTGTCCTGTATCCTTCCCTCCTAGTCTTAGGAAGCCACATCAGCAAAGCCATCCTCTCTGCTGTATTTTCTTTCCATGCCATCACCTGCTTCTACTATTTCTGAGATGGGTGAATTCTTGGAAATAGGCAACGTTTCGGGCCGAAACCAAGGGTTTCGGCCCGAAACGTTGCCTATTTCCTTCGCTCCATAGATGCTGCTGCACCCGCTGAGTTTCTCCAGCAATTTTGTCTACCTTCGATTTTCCAGCATCTGCAGTTCCTTCTTAAACATGGGTGAATTCTTCCTAGTCCAGCATCCGCTATAAACTGCAAATATACAGTTACATTAAACAATCCACCTGACATAATCAACAAGGAAGAAAATTCCTCCCACATGGTCTGAATGGAAGTTTGAAAACAAGACGTTCTTTTCTTGTAATAACAAGGAACTGCAGATGCTGGTCTACACCAAAGATGGACACAAAGTGCGGGAGTAACTCTGCGGGTCAGGCAGCATCTTAGGAGAACATTCACAGATTTCCGCAGAAGGGTTTCGACCTGAAACGTCCCCTGTCCAGTTTCTCCCGGGATGCGGTATCACATAGTGCTGGAGTAACTGAGCAGGTCAGGCAGCATCACCGGCGAACGTGGATAGGTTACGTTTCGGGTCAGGACCCTTCTTCAGACGATCACCTGTGTAGTGCTGGTTCCCTGTCCTTCCAGTGGCTTGGAGCTTCCCAACTTCTCATTGAAACATGTCAGTACTCCAAGTTCATAGGTAATGGAGGCCTTCTTAAATATGTGCATATCGTCCACACATGGTGATTGAAGCCAGATTCATTACTGTTTAGATACAAGGTCATACACATCACTGTAGTCACCCAGCAATGACAGATGAACAGAGTGATACATTTGTATTTACTGCCAAATGGTCCTTGTGTCAGATAACTGATCTGATTCACTCTGACAAATTGCTTCTGTGTTGGTTCAAGTCTCCTTCCGTGTTATCTCATTTAATCTCAATGCCTCGTGCCCTTACACCGGTCCTGGGCCTCATCAAACGTTGATTTGTCTTGTGCAGCAGACAGCACTTTCAACAGCTGTGTGGCTGATAGACCACTCGAGTCCACAAGATGACTCGCGTTAAATCTCAATTTCACCGAATCAAATAAATGGCCTGCCCAGTTACCTGGAGGATGCAGGCAGACATTTTCAGTCGACACCATGTGCATTTATCAGATTTCCCTTCATGGCTGAACGGCACCAATTGAGGAACAGAAAGACTACAGTAGCTGAACCTCAGAGGGAATCGCTGAGAGGTATCTCCAAACTTAAATCTGCGCCAACTGATATTTGATAAACATACTTGGCGAATAAAGTGTGATTCTATTGATCACCTTTACACTAGATGTATGTTATCCCACTTTTGCATCCTACATGCTCAGGGCAACCTACCTAGCCAGTTAATCTACAACCTACACGTCTTTGGGATGTGGGAGGAGAGCAGGAGGAAACCCATGTGGCTACATGGAGAACATACAAGCAGCACCTGTACTCAGGGTCAAACAGGTCTCTGGCGCTGTGAGGCAGCAACTCTACTGCTGTACCACTGTGCCGCACAAACAATCTACATAGATGCAGACAATCAATCCTGCATTTCACAGTACCTGGCTTTGTACAAGTGACACATCTTTGCAACCCTGGCCATGGACTGTCACACCACCGGTCAAGGGACTGTCAAGGTCAAAACAGAAAATGCTGGAAAAACTCAGCAGGTCAGACAGCTTCTGTGGAAAGAGAACAGTTAATGTTTCAAGTTGAAGATATAAAATATTGACTGTTTTTAAAGGCAGCGCAGCGGTAGAGCTGCTGCCTCACAGCACCAGAGACCTGGGTTCGATCCTGACTGTGGGTGCTGCCTGTGCGGAGTTTGTACGTTCTCCCTGTGACTTGCGTGGGTTTTCACCAGGTGCTCCGCTTTCCACCCACATCAAAGACATGCAGGTTTGTAGGTTAATTGGCTTCTGTAAATGCCGTCAATGCGTAGGGTGCAAAAAGTGGGATAACATGGAACTAATGTGAACGATGCTCGACCTGGACTCAGTGGGCCGAAGGGCCCGTTTACACGCTGCATCTCTAAACTAAACTGCTTTTCGTTCCACAGACCTGGTGAGTTTTTCAACAGTTTCTGTTTCTTAGTCAGTTCCCTAATACATTGGATCATAAGCTTTTCACTGCAAGACATAAACTAAGCAAAATTAAATAAGCATCAGCAAATGCAAGTATATTCTGTACAATGACTGCAACAGCATTACACCTTGATGAATAACTATTCCAGATGCTGTAGAATGCAAGATTTTTTTGCAAGATAAAATATTGTAACCATAATATGAAGAAGCCAAGTAGAATCCTGGAGCCAATCGCAATACGTGCTCACATTTATCTGATTGGCCTGATGGCAAAAATTTGCTAAATAATATGACCAAATAGTTCTGTCTGTATTATTTTAAATTTCTTTGTTACTTTTCAAAGAAAAATGTAACAAAGTAACAAGATCTTCAAAGCACAGGGGGGAGCAAATGGGGAGTTTAACATGCAACTGGAGAAGGATGTACATTGCCTTTGACGTCAATGAAATGGACAACTGCCCCGTGCATGAACCTAGTGTGAGCACCAACTGGACAGTGAAGTCTTAAATGTTCACCCACAACACACGATTACAATGGAGCCATCCACAGTGTACAGATACATGATAAAGGGAATAGTGTGAATAACGATTCGTGCAAAATAATGTCCGATCAAAGACAGTCCGAGGGTCTCCAGTGAGATAGATATTAGCTCAGGACCACTCTCCTAGCTGTTGGCATGATGGTTCAGTTGCCTGATAACAGCTGGGAAGAAACTGTCCCTGAATCTGGAGGTTCCTAGCCTAGTGCCCAATGATCATTCTCCATTTGGATTGATCACTGCCTGAAATTCAATTAGGGATTCCAGTCTGAAGAAGGGTCTCGACCCGAAACACACCTCTACCGTTGCACCACTTTCCTCAAAACATTTCTAGTATGTTCAGCGCATAGCCTTGCCCAAACTAACTTTGATCCCATTACACTTCTTCTTCCTGCGTATGGCGTGCACAGCCTAAAGTTGAAGGACAACTTGTTCTATTTGATCTTATTTGATTGTGCACGCCCGGTTGATTGCATTCGTCGAAACAGGGCGGTCCACGTGAAGGTTGCAATCCCCCACCCCATCTCATTACACGCATTTCCCCAACTGATAAATGACCATTCCCAAATAAATTAAGAAAGGAAACAAACTATTTTGTTTTAATGCCCTTCTTGATCTTTCTCCTGTGTATCCAATAACAAAGCAAAGATGAAGAATTATCAAATTCTGTGGAGAACTAGACAATCCTGGAAGTTACACAGCAAATCCTCATACAACCGTTTGATTTATTTTAGCAGCTGATCACAGCCTTTGCCATTTCTGCTGAACTTAGACCTCAAAACAATTAGATGACTGATTAAAAAGTACAGGTCTTTGAGATTTGATGGGGAGAGAATTAGTCCCACACCTCCAATTCTTCCTCGTTTCTTTTCTCTTTATTACCCTGATTAACCTTGATCAGAAACAAAAAAAAACCAACTCGAGTCTGTTCAGCTATCAGTATTGACTAGTCTGAAGCAAAGATCTGGCATAAACGCTATCAGCCTCCATATTGAACCATTATTATTGCCTTAGAGCACTGGCCGAGCAATAAATAATGAATTGTGTAACTCCAATCCAAGATCAAAGCAAGAGATTTAACTGGGCAAATAACCTGAGAGGCACTAAGAATATAAGCACAAAATGCAAATGAAACAAAGTTTATAAGGAAGGGATTCGAAAGTAGGAAATTAAAGGGGAAATTAAAACGGATAAGAAAACTGAGAGAATGAAGGGCAATAGTATAAATTCTACACTCAACACTGATGGATGAAGACCAATGTACAGAAAGCCTTCTGGACCACCCTATCTACCTGTAAAGCCACTTTCAATGAACTTTGCACCTGCACTCCTGGATGAAGCAGGTAGAATTAAAATAGCAATTGTCTGAATGACAGAAAATGGACAATAGTTGTGAATGAAGCTGAAAATAACAGGGAAATAATACATTTAGATAACACAGGCAATGACTCAGGTGGTACACAAAAATGCTGGAGAAACTCAGCGGGTGCAGCAGCATCTATGGAGCGAAGGAAATAGGCAACGTTTCGGGCCGAACCCCTTCTTCAGACTGATAGGGGGTGGGGAGAAGAAAGGAAAAAAGGAAAAAAGGTGGAGGAGGAGCCCGAGGGCTATCAGTCCTCTATCAGTCTGAAGAAGGGTTTCGGCCCGAAACGTTGCCTATTTCCTTCGCTCCATAGATGCTGCTGCACCTGCTGAGTTTCTCCAGCATTTTTGTGTACCAATGACTCAGGTGTACAGCCATGTATTTCATAAATTCATGTGATAGGCACAGATTTTGGCCATTCAACTCATCAAGTCTGCTCCGCCATTCAATCATGGATGACCTATCTTTTCCTTTCAACCCCGACACCCGCACTAATCAAGAATCATTGCCCTAAAAAGATCCATTGACTTGGCTTCCACAGCCTTCTGTGGCAATTAATTCCACAGATTCACTACCCTCTGGCTAAAGATATTCTTCCTCATCTCCTTCCCAAAGGTACATCCTTTTATTCTGAGGATATGTCCTCTGATCCTAAAATGTCTTAAATGTTTTTTTATCATTTTCTGTCATTTGCCCGTTTCATTCTACACGCTTCAATTCTGCCACGGGGGAGGGAGATTGCAACCTTCATGTGGTCCGCCCTGTTTCAACAAATGCAATCAATCTGGCATGCAAAATAAAATAAGATCAAATAGAACAAGTTGTCCGACAAGTTTAAGCTGTGCACGCCATACGCAAGAAAAATAATTCTGCCACCACATCTTCTCACCGACTTGTGAAACTCCATATAAACAACATAATTCACATTACGCACGTTATATCTCCATTATTTCATTGGATAAGGTTAGATAATTTTCTTTCCTGAAGGATGATAGTGAACATTTGTTTTTCTGTTTTATTACAATCCGGTAGTTTCACAGTCATCGTTATTGGTGTGAGTTTTAGATTGGTGTGCCAATGTGTTTAATTGCCTGGACTTAAATTCTCCCTTTAAACTTCATTTGATCTTCGTCTCCGGATAATTGGGCTAAGCCTCTGGGTTCTGAATAACAACTGCTGTGTAAGCATATCAGCAGAGGAAATATTCCAAAGAGCTATTGAAAAATGACTATCACAGACTGGTTTATATTAACGATTTGGATGTGAATGTAGAAAGCATGATGAGCAAGTTTGCGGATGGCACTAAAGTGGGCGATATCATAGATAGCAATGTGTAGAGTTGTGTGTGGAATTCTCTGCCTCGAAAGGGCGGTGGAGGCTGGTTCTCTGGAAAATTTCAAGAGAGAGCTACATAGGGCTCTTAAACATAGCAGAATCAGGGGATATGGGGAGAAGGCAGGAACGGGGTACTGATTGGGGATGATCAGCCATGATCACATTGAATGGCGGTGCTGGCTCGATGGGCCGAATGACCTATTCCTGCACCTATTGTCTATTGTCTATAGGAAGGAACTGCACCTGCTGGTTTAAACCAAAGATAGACCCAAAATGCTGGAGTAACTCAGCGAGGCAGGCAGCATCTCTGGAGAAAAGGAATGGGTGACGTTTCGGGTCAAGACATCTGAAGAAGGGTCTTGACCCAAAATGTCACCCATTCTTCTCTCCAGAGATACTGCTTGTCTCACTGAGTTACTCCAGCATCTTGTGTCTATTTCTATGATATAGATAGAAATGGTGGTTATCAGAAATTGCAGCGGGATCTTGATCTGTGGGGCAAGTGGACTGAGAAATGGTTAATGGCAATAAATAGGAGGTTTTTGTGAAGTCAAACCAAGGTATGACCGTCTGTGAATGGCAGGAGGCTGGGGAGTGTTGTAGAGCAGAGAGATCCAGGAGTGCAGGCACATAGTTCCTCGAAAGTGGCTTCACTGGTAGATAGGCTGGTCAAGAAGGTTTTCGGTACAATAGACAATAGACAATAGGTGCAGGAGTAGGCCATTTGGCCCTTCGAGCCAGCACCGCCATTCAATGTGATCACAGCTGATCATCCCCAATCAGTACCCCGTTCCCGCCTTCTCCCCATATCCCCTGACTCCGCTATTTTTAAGAGCCCCATCCAGCTCTCTCTTGAAAGCATCCAGAGAACCTGCCTCCATCGCCCTCTGAGGCAGAGAATTCCACAGACTCACCACTCTCTGTGAGGTACATTGGCCCTCATTAGTCAGGGTGTTGAGTATAGAAGTTAGGATGCTATGCCACATGCTGGAAAGAGTGCAGAGAATATGTCAACCTCCATACTCGGGTTGCACTGTTGGGACAATGTCAAGCATTTTCTGTGATTTGCCTTGGATACGCTTCTGGATCTCTGTTGCAGCCATGCCAACAAAGACAAGGGGGGCGAGCAATCCATCACTTCCACCGAGTTGGTGTTGGGGAGGTTTAGGTCCGATGATGAGCTGCTCTCTGCAGAATTCAAATCAATAGCAGGACCTTTTAATTTGAATAAAGCAAAATCATTCCTGGGCCGAAAGCCAAATAGGGAGCTTGGCAACCTTTAATAAATAAGATAGATACAAAATGCTGGGGTAACTCAGTGGGACAGGCAGCATCTCTGGATAGATGGAATGGGTGACGTTTCAAGTCGAGACCCTTCTTCAGACTGACCCTTCTTCACAAGTTCACGTTGCACGAGTAGAATTAGGCCATTCGGCCCATCGAGTCTACTCCACCATTCAATCATGAATGATCTCTGCCTCCTAATCCCATTTTCCTTCCCTCTAACCCGATCTAATCAAGAATTTGTCTATATCTGCCTTAAAAATATCCACTGACTTGGCCTCCACAGCACCACTATGGCAATGAGTTCTACAGATTAACTACCATCTGACTAAAGAAGTTCCTCCTCACCTCTTTTCTAAAAGAGCACCCTTTAATTCTGAGGCTATGACCTTCTTCAGCTTTAACAAATGTTGTAAAGAAGTGAACTACTTTTTAACTCCATCAGATCCAGGCAACTCCTGAGTCACAAAAATGTCCCAGCTTGTCACAAGCCCCTGGCATGATGAACACGGCATCTGCATGTGTGAATGCCACCCTATCAGCACTCAAATAGCTGAATAATAGTCAGGTCAAAACAGCCTGTTTGACTGCTACACCATCCATTACCATAGCCGTTCTGGCAAGCTGTATTAACCCACAGTATGTCCTACAGCTATTCCCGATATACCTCTATCTCTTCCCTTTCTAACATAGAGTCACAGACATACAGCATGGAAACAGGCCCGTCAGCCCAACTTGCCCATGCTGACCAAAATGTCCCATCTACACTAGTCCCACCCGCCCGCTTTTGACTCGTATCCTCTAAACCTATCCTATCCATGTATCTATCCAAATGTCTTTTAAATATTGTCATAGTTATGCATTCTTATTATCTCCAAATTATATATTACTGATATGATGTTTTGTTTCATTTTACTTATATATTTGTAATTTGCTTGTTTTAACTGTAAGGTGTCCTTGAGTGTCCTAAAAGGCGCCCATAAATAAAATGCAATATTATTATTATTATTATAGTACCTGCCTCAACTATCCCCTCTGGCAGCTGGTTCCATACACCCCATCACCCTCTGGGTGGAAAAAGTTGCCCCTCAGGTTCCTATTAAATCTTTCACCACTCATCTTAAACCTTTGTCCTCTGGTTCTTGATTTCCCCCCACTCTGGGTAAAAGACTCCATGCATTCACCCCATCTACTCCCCTCAACATCTTAAACCTCTAAGATCACCCCTCATTCTCCTGGGCTCCAAGAAATAAAGTCCTAGCCTGTGCAACCACTCCCTATAGCTCAGGCCCTCAAGTACTGAAAACCATCCTCAATGGATATTTTAAAGGCAGAGATAGACAAATTCTTGATCAGAAGCGGTGTCAAATGTTATGGGGAGAAGGCAGGAAAATAGGATTAGGAGGCAGAGATCAGCCAAGATTGAATGGCAGAGTAGATACAATGGGACGAAAGGACTGATTCTACTCCTATAACGTGAAGTTGTGAACTTGTGAATAGAGGGCGTAAGAGTAGAACAACAACAAAGACTACTTCCAAGTGTTTAAAAGTTGTAAGACATTGATACAGCTTTGCTCTGAAAAATACACAATCATTCATGTGATAGGAGCAGAATTAGGCCATTCGGCCCAAGTCTACTCCTCCATCCAATCGTGGCCAATCTATTTCTTCCTCCTAACCCCATTTTCCTGCCTTCTCCCCATAACCTCTGACATCCGTACTAATCAAGAATCTATCTATCTCTGCCTTAAAAATATCCGCTGCCTTGGCCTCCACAGCCTTCTGCGGCAAAGAATTCCACAGATTCACCACCCATGCAAAAGGAACAGAACCTGAATTTAAATAATGCCATCACAATCTCAAAATATTTTTGAGCTCAAAGCATTTTGAAAGTGTAGTCATTGTTGTAACATAAGCTTTTCACTGCACCTCGGCATACAGGACAATAAACTAAACTGTCGACAACTCTATGGCAGACAGTTGGTGAACAATATGCTGATACATGTGTAGGAAGAAACAGAAGAAGTCAGTCAGACTTTCAGTCTGAAGAATGGTCTCGACCCAAAACGTCATCCATTCCTTCTCTCCAGTGATGCTGCCTGACCCGTTGAGTTACCCCAGCATTTCGTGTCGATCTTCAGTGTGCTGATACAGTCGGTTTTGTTGGTGTGGTGAGAGATGGGTTTTGGCCAGGACACCAGAGATTGCTCAATAATAGCCATTCCTCCTCTCTTGAAATTAAAACCCAGCTGCCAGTGTCCTCTATACCGCAGGGGAAGTTAAAGGGATAGTGAAAGGGATAAGACTTCTTCAAAATGATTAGGGATTTTGATGGGATGGATTAACAGGTGGTGACTAACCAGAGATAGACACAAGAGACTGCAGATGCTGGAATCTTAGAGTCAGAGTCATTGAGTGATACAGTGTGGAAACAGGGCCTTCGGCCCAACTCGCCCACACCGGCCAACAATGTCCCAGCTACCCTAGTCTCACTTGCCTGTGCTTGGTCCATAACCCTCCAAAGCTGTCCTATCCATGTACCTGTCCAACTGTTTCTTAAATGGTGGGATAGTCCCAGCCTCAACTATCCCCTCTGGCAGCTTGTTCCGTACACCCACCACCCTCTGTGTGAAAAAGTTACCCCTCGGATTCCTATTAAATCTTTTCCCCTTCACCTTGAACCTATGTCCTCTGGTCCTCGATTCCCCTACTCTGGGTAAAAGACTCAGTGCATCTACCCGATCTAATCCTCTCATGATTTTGTATACCTCTATAAAATCTCCCCTCATCCTCCTACGCTCCATGGAATAGAGACCCTCTCCCTATAGCTCACACCCTCTAGTCCTGGCACCATCCTCGTAATTTTTTTCTGAACCCTTTCAAGCTTGACAATATCTTTCCTATAACATGGTGCCCAGAACTGAACACAATATTCTAAATGTGGTGCAAAAATACAAGGAGTGTCCCACCCCTAAACCTCCTCCCTCCATTTCCTTCCACAGATGCTGCATGGCAGGTTGAGTTCTTCCGGCACAACTAAGCTTGAGGAGACAAGGATGTTATGAGGATGTTGCCAGGACTCGAGCTACAGGAGGAGGTTGAGCATTCCTTGACTTTATTCCTAGGAGCGCAGGAGGATGAAGGGGTGATCTTTTAATGTGTACAAGCCTATGAGAGGAGTAGATCAGGTAATTTTTCTTCACACAAAGCGTGGTATGTATGTGGGACCAGCTGCCAGAGGAGATAATTGAGGCAAGTACTTTTACAATGTTTAAGAACCATTTGGACAGGTACATGAATAGGACTGTCATATGAGGAAAGATTGAAAAGAGTAGGCTTGTATTCACTGGAGTTTAGAAGGATGAGGGGGTATCTTATAGAAACATATAAAATTATAAAAGGACTAAACAAGCTAGATGCAGGAAAAATGTTCCCAATGTTGGGCGAGTCCAGAACCAGGGGCCACAGTCTCAGAATAAAGGGGAGGCCATTTAAGACTGAGGTGTGAAAAAACTTTTTCACCCAGAGAGTTGTGAGTTTGTGGAATTCCCTGCCACAGAGGCCAAGTCACTGGATGGATTTAAGAGAGAGTTAGATAGAGCTCTAGGGGCTAGTGGACTCAAGGGATATGGGGAGAAGGCAGGCACGGGTTATTGATTGGGGACGATCAGCCATGATCACAATGAATGGCGGTGCTGGCTCGAAGGGCCGAATGGCCTTCTCCTGCACCTATTTTCTGTGTTTCTGTGTGACAAGTCTAGAAGGATATTGGACCAAACGTAGGCAGGTGGGACTAGTGCAGATGGGGCATGTTGGTCGGCGTGGGCAAGTTGGGCCGCTGAGCCCGCTTCCACGCAGCTGGGCTCTCTGACAAGTAATTATGATGCGAATTTATCTTCGGAAAGAGCAGGGGGAGCAAATTTAAAAGTGACACTTAAAAACGAGATGGGCAACCATGCGTTGACGTCAGTTGTGACTGAGGGAGCCACGTCCTCGTTGTCGCTGGCGGCGCCGAGGGGTGAGTCGGAAAGTGGGAGGATGACATTATTCGGAGCGCCCTGGGCTCATGAAACTGCAATGAATTGACATTAGAAGCAGATCCAATTTAGATGCATTGAAATAACATCCCAGTAAAATGAACGAAAATAGACACAAATGCTGGAGTAACTCGGCGAGTTAAGGCAGCATCTCTGGTGACTGTCGAAGGGTCTCGACCCGATGTTATGCTGCCCGGCCCCGAGCCGCTGTGTTACTCCAGCTGTTTGTGTCTATCTTCGGTTCAAATCGGCATCTGCGGTTCCTTCCTGCACAGCAAAATGAACGAGCTATTTTGCGTTTAAATGAATGCTTCATCAGAGTCGAAATGGCCCAGCTCCGCGACCAGGTTTGCCGGAGCCTTCCCCTGCCGACCACCGGCGGTCGGCAGCCCCAGAAGAACACACGGCGCCGGGACATGATCGAACGGAACACGCAAACGCTGCCGCTGGCTGATGTACGAGAATTAGCTGGGCGGCAGGCAGCACAGTCTGAATTGGGATCTCGATCCGAAACGCCACCCATTCCTTCTCTCAATTACTCTAGCATTTTATGTCTACCTTCGTTGTAAGCCAGCATCTGCAGTTCCTTCCTACACAAACCTCACGGCGTTTAAGGCTGTCTAAACTGGGCATGCTTGGACTTGAATCTTGTCGCCAAGGACCTTGCATCATCGAAAATAAATCACACAGCTCGGGATCAGCGTCGCTTTATAAAAAAAAAAGTAGCATTGAACCAGGAGTCAAGTGTGTTTAATTGCCAACGGAACAATGGAATTCTTACTTGCTGCTCGTTAAACTGCTCCACTAACCCAATAATCAATAATGCCATTAATAATAGTATTACCTATTCATACTACTAATAATAGTATTAATACAATTAATAATAGTAATACTAGGTGACCATAACTGTGCCAAAGCCAAGTCAGTAGGAGCAACCAACGATACAGATCAAACAATGAATTATGACGAAGATAGACACTAAATGCTGGAGTAACTCAGCGGGTCGGGCAGCATCTCTGGAGAGAAGGAATAGGTGACGTTTCGGGTTCTGAAATGTCACCCATTCCTTCTATCCAGAGATGCTGCCTGTCCCGCTGAGTCCCTCCAGCATTTTGTGTCAGTCTTCGGTGAAAACCAGCAACTGCAGTTCCTTCCCACACACAGTGGATTAAAACGCACAGTTGCCGGAGTTAGAAGTCTTTCTCGTCCCCTCCCGGGCAGTGTAAGGGACGATGCACCTTGCTCCAGATCTGGTGAGAGGGGTCTCTGGGGACAATTGAAGAGGAGGGGGTGGAAGGGGAGGTCCCGCGGTTGTTATAGCGTTCCCTCCCCGAGCACTGACGTCTCCCGTGCAAAGAGGTTGTTTTTAAATCCACCCGCAGCCGCCTCCCATTTCTCAGTGTGTGTCTGCCAGGCGGCAGAACAGAAGCCAACACCTGTGGCTGTAACCACCGGGCGAGGACTAGACACTCGCCGCCGCTGCTGCAGCTGCAGACACTCAAAGCCACACATGGATCAGCAAAGTTTCACTTGGAAGCTCCAGCGAAGACCTGCCCGATGAAGGGGGAGGGCATGAGCGAATTTGGTTGCGGGGTATCGCGGGCTGCTTCTGCCCAACATGCACGGAGCTTCTAAAGGTTAGAGGACAATCAGACTAAGGGGACGGGGTTCTCTCTCTGGAGAGGGAAGGAAGGGGGACGAGGGGAGGGTTGTCAGAGCCGCCGACATGGACATCGCCGCCGTCAATGGCTCCTGGAATGACTCCAGCCCCGGCAACGGCACTGAGCCCACGGACACCAAATTCTTGCAGCCCAAGTGGTTGATCATCCTCTGGGCTCTAGCCTACTCCATCATGGTGGCGGTGGCCGTGTGCGGCAACCTGGTGGTCATGTGGATTATCCTGGCCCACAAGAGGATGAGGACGGTCACCAACTACCTGCTGGTCAACCTGGCCTTCGCCGAGGTCTCCATGGCCGCCTTCAACACCGTCATCAACTTTGTCTACAGCATCCACAACGACTGGTATTTCGGCGCCGGCTACTGCCGTTTCCAAAACTTCTTCCCCATCACGGCCATGTTCGCCAGCATCTACTCCATGACCGCCATCGCGCTAGACAGGTGAACTTTCTAATCGGGTTCGAAACCCCAATTCCCCTCCTGGGATAAATAAAGTTGTATCCCAAGGACTCCCTCCCCAAATGCATCATCCTCGCACGGGTACCGTGCGAGGGTGATGCATTTGGGGAGGGAGTCCGTGGGATTAGAGGAACAGATGTGGTTTTGCAAAATGTTTCAGGACGGAACTGCAGATGCTGGGTTAAACCGAAGATAGACACAAAAAGTTGGAGTAACATCTCTCATTCATTTGTTCCACATTTCCGTCTATATCTTTCGTTTCCCCCCCTCCCCCCCAGTCTGAAGAAGGGTCTCGACCCGAAACGTCAGCTGTTCATTTTCTCCGGAGATGCTGCCTGACCCGCTGGGTTACTCCAGCATGTTGTGTCTGCGAGCGATCTAGAGGAGCAGGTCAATAGACAATAGGTGCAGGAGTAGGCCATTCGGCCCTTCGAGCCAGCACCGCCATTCAATGTGATCATGGCTGATCATCCCCAATCAGTACCCCGTTCCTGCCTTCTCCCCATATCCCCTGACTCCGCTATTCTTCAGAGCCGTATCCCGCTCTCTCTTGAAAGCATCCAGAGAACCGGCCTCCACCGCCCTCTGAGGCAGATAATTCCACAGACTCGCCACTCTCTGCGAGAAAAAGTGTTTCCTCGTCTCCGTTCTAAATGGCTTACCCCTTATTCTTAAACTGTGGCCCCTAGTCCACGTATCCCTGGAGACAGCGGCACCCTCGGATAGCCTCGGTGGTTAAGAAGCATATGGGATACTCAACGTTCAAGTATGAGAACAGGACGGCATGAAGTATTAGTGGTTAAGAAAGCATGCGAAACCCTCGCATTTTGAGTACAAGTCCAGAAAAGCACAAAATATTAGATGGATCATTTATCGCGGTGGTTAAGAAAGCTCGAGATAGAGTACTAGGTTCATAAGTTATAAGAGCAGAATCAGGTCATTCGGCCCATCAAATCTACACTGCCATTCAATCATGGCTGATCTATCTCTCCCTCCTAACCCCATTCTCCTGCCTTCTCTTAGAAATCTCTGCCTTCTCTGTCCATGGAAAGTCATCAAATAAGCATGGAACCTCAGCAGTGAAGCTCAGTAGTGAAAAGGCTGATTGAATTCACTCCACTCTTTGGGATTTGAACCAGCCTTACCATCTTAGTGTGCAGGAAGGAACTGCAGATGCTGGTTTACATCAAAGATAGACACAAAATGCTGGAGTAACTCTGCGGGACAGGCAGCATCTCTGGAGAGATGGAATGGGTGACGTTTCGGGTCGAGGCCCTTCTTCAGTCAGGGGAGAGGGAAACTAAAGATATGGAAGGGTAAGGTGCGAAAACGGCAGAAAAGAACCTTCCTAGTCCATAAGACCATAAGCGATAGGAATAGAAATAGGCCATGCGGCCCATCAAGACTACTCCGCCATTCAATCATGGCTGATCTATCTTCCACTCTCAATCTCATTCTCCTGCCTTCTCCCCTTCAAGACCAGAAAGGTCTAAAATATTACATAGATCACGGATTACGGTGGTGAAAAAAGCATGCGAGATACTCGCGCTAGAGTGCAAGACCAGAAAGGTATAACATATTATATCATAGAGGTTAAGGAGACACGCGAGATACTTGAGTTAGAGTAAAACACCGGAAAGGTATAAAATATTAGATTGATCACAGCGAGCCCAATGTATACCGCCAGATCACCACGCTACAGGGACCACCAGGAATGGGGCAGAAATGTCCCAGGATACTCGAGAACAGGGAGTCTGGAGAGCGATGGCTGTGCCGAGTTGCTAATCTGCAGCAGAGGAGGCTGATGGCAGGGTTAATCGAGGTTAATAAAATTCCCTAAAGCTCATAGGGAAGCTCTCGTCTCCAGAACAGAGAGATCGAGGATGAAGGGAGGCAAGTGTGGTGGAAGATGGTGTTAAAAAACCCGTCAGAAATGTAGTTGGGTTCTGGAATTCTGAGTTCGTAAGAGCGACATGGACAGAACACGTGGAAGCAGTTCATGGGTGAACCCTGATGCGAATCAGACACGGGGCCAAAGTTATTGTGGGGGTTGGTTGGTTTTAGTGTAGTTTAACATCTTTCGTCCAGATGGGAATTCGTAGAATGGTCCCAATCCATCAGTCTGATGAAAGATGTAGGAATGAACTGCTGATGACGTGATGTTGGCTCATACCGAAGATAGACACAAAATAGCTGTAGTAACTCAGCGGGGCAGGCAGCATCTCTGGAGAGAAGGAATAGGCGTCGTTTCGGGTCGAGACTGATGAAGGGTCCCGACCCGAAACGCCGTCTCTCCACCCCCCACACCCCCAGATGCTGCCCGACCCGCAGAGTTCCTCCCGCACCAGGTGTTTTGTTCAAAATACCAGCATCTGCAGTTCCCCGAGTGTCCAATTCACACATATTGGGTTAACTCAGCGGGTCAGGCAGCAACTCTGGGGGAAGGGATTGGCCACATTTCGGGTCGGATTCATGTTCTCCAGAGATGCTGCTTCATCCACTATGTTACTCATGTTCTCCAGAAATACTGCTTTACCCACTATGTTACTCCAGCACTTTGTATTTTGTTGGGGAAACAGCATCTGCAGGTCCTTGTTTTTCCAATTGGGAGGTCTTTTTTTTCTTCTTTTTTTTTCCAACCTCAAGTCATGTTCTATCCATCTGCGTCAACGCGCGTGTGTGTGTGTGTGTGTGTGTGTGTGTGTGTGTGTGTCGTTTGGTCTACCACGCCACACGAGAGTCCTTATCTCGCCACAATGTCCCCGAATCTAATCTGAAGTAGGGTCTCCACCCGAAACGTCACCCATTCCTTCTCTCCAGAGATGCTTATGCTGTCTGACCCGCTGAGTTACTCCAGCTTTTTGTGTCTATCTTCGGCTTAAACCAGCATTTGCTGTTCCTTCCGACACTATTTTTTTTCCACACTCCTGTTGGCGCAATGTAGTCGCTGCCGCCGCCGTTAGCAGGCTTGGAGTTGGCACTTTATTTGCCCTCACAGAGGCAGGGAGAATGTGCAGAATTCCACCGCTCCCACAAGGAAAATGTGCACAGGAACACGGACCAGGGTCTGAAGAAAGGATTCCCCACCTGAAACGTCGCCAGCCCATTCCCTCCACAGATGCTGCCCGGCCCGCCGAGTTCCCCCAACACTTGTTGTGAAGAAGGGTCTCGACCCGAAACGTCTCGCATTCCATCTCTCCAGAGATGCTGCCTGTCCCGCTGAGTTAGTCCAGCATTTTGTGTCTATCTGCGGTTTAACCCAGCATCTGTAGTTCCTGTTAAAGAAGGAACTGCAGATGCTGGAAAATCGAAGGCAGACAAAAATGCTGGCGAATCTCAGCGGGTGCAGCAGCATCTATGGAGCGAAGGAGATAGGCAACGTTTCGGGCCGAACCCCTTCTTCAGACTGATGTCCTGACTAACTACTAATCTGTAGTTCCTTCCTGCACACTTGGTGTGTTGCTCACGATGCCAACAGCTGCAGTTTGTTCCGCGCTCCCAATCTTGTCCCTCCTTTGAACGTTTAAGACGGTCGGACACGAAGACAGAGATTCGAGCTGCCTTATCAAGTCACAAGTGATTGGAGTAGAATTGGGCCATTCGACCCATCGTCCACTCCGCCATTCAATCACGGCTGATCTATCCCTCCCCCCCCCCCAACCCCATTCTCCAACCTTCCCCCCCCAGAACCCCTGACACCTGTACTAATCAAGAATCTATCTCTGCCTTAAAAAATATCCACCGACTTGGCCTCCACAGCCTTCTGTGGCAAAGAATTCCACAGATTCATCACCCTCTGACGAAATACATTCTCCTCGTCTCCTTCCTAAAAGAGCATCCTTTAATTCTGCGGCTATGGCCTCTAGTCCTAGACTCTCCCACTCTTGGAAACATCCCCTCTATATAAGCCATATATATATTCCATATATATATATATTCTATATATCAATGAGGCCCCCGCCCCCTCATTCTTCTCAACTCCAACGGGTACAGGCCCAGTGCCGACAAACGCTCATCATAGATTATCCTACTGATTCCTGGGATCTTTCTTGGAAACCTCCTCTGGACCCTCTCCAGAGCCAGCACATCCTTCCTCAGATATGGTCCTCCAAATTGCCGACAATATTCCAAATACGGCCTGACCAGCGCCTTATAGAGCCTCAGTATAATATTGTATCGAAGATAATATTGTACAGTATAATATTGTACAGTATAATACAGTATAATATTGTATCGAAGATAGCAAACGTAACCCCACTTTTTAAGAAGGGAGGGAGAGAGAAAACGGGGAATTACAGACCAGTTAGTCTAACATCGGTAGTGGGGAAACTGCTAGAGTCGGTTATTAAAGATGGGATAGCAGCACATTTGGAAAGTGGTGAAATCATTGGACAAAGTCAGCATGGATTTATGAAAGGTAAATCATGTCTGACGAATCTTATAGAATTTTTCGAGGATGTAACTAGTAGCGTGGATAGGGGAGAACCAGTGGATGTGGTGTATCTGGACTTCCAGAAGGCTTTCGACAAGGTCCCACATAAGAGATTAGTATACAAACTTAAAGCACATGGCATTGGGGGTTCAGTATTGATGTGGATAGAGAACTGGCTGGCAAACAGGAAGCAAAGAGTAGGAGTAAACGGGTCCTTTTCACAATGGCAGGCAGTGACTAGTGGGGTACCGCAAGGCTCAGTGCTGGGACCCCAGCTATTTACAATATATATTAATGACCTGGATGAGGGAATTGAAGGCAATATCTCCAAGTTTGCGGATGACACTAAGCTGGGGGGCAGTGTTAGCTGTGAGGAGGATGCTAGGAGACTGCAAGGTGACTTGGATAGGCTGGGTGAGTGGGCAAATGTTTGGCAGATGCAGTATAATGTGGATAAATGTGAGGTTATCCATTTTGGTGGCAAAAACAGGAAAGCAGACTATTTTCTAAATGGTGGCCGACTAGGAAAAGGGGAGATGCAGCGAGACCTGGGTGTCATGGTACACCAGTCATTGAAAGTAGGCATGCAGGTGCAGCAGGCAGTGAAGAAAGCGAATGGTATGTTAGCTTTCATAGCAAAAGGATTTGAGTATAGGAGCAGGGAGGTTCTACTGCAGTTGTACAGGGTCTTGGTGAGACCACACCTGGAGTATTGCGTACAGTTTTGGTCTCCAAATCTGAGGAAGGACATTATTGCCATAGAGGGAGTGCAGAGAAGGTTCACCAGACTGATTCCTGGGATGTCAGGACTGTCTTATGAAGAAAGACTGGATAGACTTGGTTTATACTCACTAGAATTTAGGAGATTGAGAGGGGATCTTATAGAAACTTACAAAATTCTTAAGGGGTTGGACAGGCTAGATGCAGGAAGATTGCTCCCGATGTTGGGGAAGTCCAGGACAAGGGGTCACAGCTTAAGGATAAGGGGGAAATCCTTTAAAACCGAGATGAGAAGAACTTTTTTCACACAGAGAGTGGTGAATCTCTGGAACTCTCTGCCACAGAGGGTAGTCGAGGCCAGTTCATTGGCTATATTTAAGAGGGAGCTAGATGTGGCCCTTGTGGCTAAAGGGATCAGAGGGTATGGAGAGAAGGCAGGTACGGGATACTGAGTTGGATGATCAGCCATGATCATATTGAATGGCGGTGCAGGCTCGAAGGGCCGAATGGCCTACTCCTGCACCTAATTTCTATGTTTCTATGTTTCTATGTTTCTATAGGACACAGAATGCTGGCGTAACTCAGCGGGTCAGGCAACATCTCTGGAGAAAAGGAATAGGTGACGGTTCGGGTTTAGCCCCTTCTTCAGACCCGAAACATCGCCTATTCATTTTCTCCAGAGATGGTGCCTGACCCGCTGAGTTACTCCAGCATTTTGTGACTATCCTCGGTGTAAACCAACACCTGCAGTTCCTTCATACACACTTCATTGTACAGAGTTCGGCGCCCGGTCCTAATGCATCCCGTCTCCTGCTCTGCGCTATATTTTCCAACTCAAAAGGCTCAACCTAACCGGGGTATCTACCAATCTTTCACATTGCCATTTTATCATTATACCCAATGCACACAGACTCACCAGAAAGTTGGTTTGAAAAAAACTACAGATGCTGAGATTCTAACGCACTAACAGAGCATGTTGGATCTTTGGCAGTCGATGGATATTAAGTTAACCTTTTCATTGAAATTCTTCTATCACAGCTGGCACCCGAGGGTGAAATCGCACCGTGCACTTTTTGGAAAAAGGCTGGTTGCGTTTTGTGAGAAATTGGGGGGACATTTAATTGAACGCAGATGGTTTTAGCTGGAGAAATCAATGAATTAATTGCACGAATTGATTGGGGATGGAAGGATCTGCAAATGCTGGAGTCTGGAGCGAAACACAAAGTGCTGGAGGAACTCAGCCAGTCAGGCAGCATCTGTGGAGAGAAGGAATGGGTGACGTTTCGGGTCGAGACCCTTCTTCAGACTGAAAGGCACTTTTCCCGTGACTCGACCCGAAACGTCACCCATTCCTTCTATCCAGAGATGCTGCCTGTCCCGCTGAAGTCTGAAGAAGGGTTTCGGCCCCAAACGTTGCCCATTTCCTTCGCTCCACAGATGCTGCCGCACCCGCTGAGTTTCTCCAGCACTTTTGTCTACCTCCGCTGAGTTACTCCATATTTTTGTGCCGGTCTTCAGTTTAAACCAGCATCTCCTGTTCCTTCCTACACATTAAGTGCGGGGACCCTTCTTCAGTTAAATTAAGTTTACTTGGCGACGTTTCTTGCCATTAGTAAATATGCAATGGATCTGTCACGTTGAATATACTTGCAAGCAACGTTTTCGTTACAATGATAGCGGCGTCTAGCGTGCTGGTTCTTGCAGAAGGCGTTTAACAGGTTGAACAGGAATCCATCGTCCTCATTGTACTGAGTATCGGAGTTGGGAGGCCATGGTGCAGTTGTACAAGACGTTGGTGTGAGGCCACATTTAGAGTATTGTGTTCAGTTCTGAGCACCATGTTTTAGGAAAGATGGTGTCAAGCTGGAAAGGGTACAGAGAAGATTTACAAGGATAGACACAAAAAGCTGGAATAACTCAACGGGACAGGCAGCATCTCTGGAGAGAAGGGTGACGTTTCACCCACCCATTCCTTCTCTCCACAGATGCTGCCTGTCCCCGCTGAGTTACTCCAGCTTTTTTTTGTGTCTAGCTACGGTTTAAACCAGCATCTACACTTCTTTTTTACATATTTACAAGGATGTTGCCAGGACAAGAGGGTCTGAGCTATTGGGAGAGGTTGAGAGGGCTGGGACTCCATTCCATGGAGCACAGGAGGATAAGATGATCCTACTGAGGTGCATAAAATCATGGGAGGAATAGATAGGGTAGATACACAAATTCTCTTGCCCAGAGTAGGGGAGTCAAGGACCAGAGGACATAGATTTAAGGTGAAGAGGAAAAGATTTAATAGGAATCCGTGGGGTAACTTTTTCTACACAAAGGGTGGTGGGTGTATGAAACAAGTTGCCAGAGGAGGTAGTTGAGGCAGGGACTATCCCAACATTTAAGAAACAGTTAGGTATGTGGATAGGACAGGTTTGGAGGGATATGGACCAAACATGGGCAGGTAGGTCAAGCGTAGCTGGGACATGTTGGCCGATGTGTAAGTTGGGTGGAATGGCCTATTTCCACGCTGTATCACACTATAACTATGACTCTACTGGTGAAATAAGCCCTTCCGCCCAAAGTGGGTGAACATTAGAGCGACGATAGATACAAAGTGCTGGAATAACTCAGTGGGTCAGGCAGCATCTCTGGAGAAAAAGGATAGGTGACATTTCGGGTCAGGACCCTTCTTCAGATTCTGAACCCAATGAGTTACTCCAGCACTTTGTGTCCATCTTTGGGATAAACCAGCGTGTGCAGCTTCTTCCTATTAATATGAAATTTAGAGTGTGTCTCACAATCAAGTAAAACACATGGTGATGGAATAACTCAGTGGGCATCTGTGGAGGGAATGGAGAGGTGTTGAGAGGAGAGCAGTTATCAGGCAACTGAATCATCCTACCAAAACTAGAGAGCAATGCGGAAGTACTAACTACCTCATTGATGATCCTCGGACTATCCTTGATCGGACTTTGCTGGCTTTACCTTGCACTAAACGTTATTCCCTTATCATGTATCTATACACTGTAAATGGCTCGATTGTAATCATGTATTCTCTTTCTGCTGCCCAGATAGCACACAAAAGCTTTTCACTGTACCTCGTTACACGTGACAATAAACTAAACTGTAACTGAGGGTTTGGGTCAGGATGCTTCTTCGGACTGCCTGTACTGCTGAGTTACTCCAACCCTTTATGTTTTGTTCAAGATTCTAGCATCTGCAGCCCTTCAGCCCAACTTACCCGCCCGGACCAATACGTCCCATCTGCACTAGTCCCACCTGCTTGCATTTGACCCATCCCTCCAAACCCGTCCTATTCATGTACCTGTCCAACTGTTTCTTAAATGTTCGGATAGTCCCTGCCTCAACTATCTCCTCCGGCAGCTCATTTCATACACCCACCGCCCTTTGTGTGTATAATTTTACTGTTGCTATTTTAGATTTCCAGCATCTGCAATTTTCTTTCTATCTATCAAGGCATGGGTCAAACCCAGGTTGGCCTGTGCTACTGATACTGAACTAGGATATGAGGAGGTTCAGGTGAAATACTTTAGCAAGGTTTCCAAAATGGCTTGTGCAGGGAGGAACGGCAGATGCTGGATTAAACCGAAGATAGACACAAAATGCTGGAGTAACTCAGCAGGACAGGCAGCATCTCTGGAGAGAAGGAATGGGTGACTTTTCGGGTCGAGACCCTTCTTCAGACTGAAAGTCACGGGAAAGGGAAACAAGGGATATAGACGATGATGTAGAAAGATAAAGAACAATGAATGAAAGATATGTAAAAAAGTAACGATGATAAAGGAAACAGTCCATTGTTAGCTGTTTGTTGGTTGGGTCCAAAATGGCTTTGCTGGATTCTTTTGTCCTGTTCATTCTGCACTGCGATGAGGTATTGGCTCTCTAGTATGTCCATTCGCCTTTTGAAGTTACTGAGAATTATAACGCGAGACAGCCCGAAAGCAATCAGCTTGAAATACACTGATGAGTGTACTCCTTGGGGACCGGACAATATATTTTCAGCACTTTACATCCCGCCAAACTCAATAATCCTACCCGCTCCCTTCTCCAGTGCCAGAATAAAAACCGCCCAGGAGGAAATGTAATTGAAACACCTTATCTACACCGCACTGCTTGGAAAACGATGACCGTGCTTATTTCTCCACTGGAATTAAATTTAGAAGAGCTTAAAATAAATGCAAAGTTGATTGAGACAAGAGGGGAAAATCGAATATCATCACATTTGAAATAACATTTGGACAGCTACATGGGTAGGGAGACACAAAGTGCTGGAGTAACTCAGCGGAACAGGCGGCATCTCTGGAGAGAAGGAATGGGTGACGTTCCTACACATTTTGTCCAGGTACATGGGTAGGACAGGTTTAGAAGGATATGGGCCAAACGCAGGTAGGTGGGATGGCGGGACTAGTGCAAATGGGGCATGTTTGTCAGCATGGGCAAGTTGGGCCGAAGGGCCTGTTTCCACACTGTATGACTATGACTAATATCTTTTTGGTAAAAATCATCTTTTGGTTGACCTTATCATCTGGAGGTACAAGGACATAAGGAGCTGCAGAGGCTGATATCTGTGATGGGAATTTTAATCGAACAACCCCATTCTCCCACCTTCTGCCCATAACCCCGACACCCTTACTAACCCACCCTTACCTTTGAGTGAAGCTATGGGAGCAGCTAGGTGCTTTGAGTTCCATCCTTACTCCTCTCTTGCGGTGTGAGGACTGTTAAGTAATTTAATTTGTACTTTTAAATAAATCGTTCAACACAAAAAAAAGGCGCATTTTCAAAATGGCTTCATGTGGCTGAGGGGCAAAGTTTAAAGGGGGTGTTCGGGACAAGTTTTTTTTTCCCCACAGAGAGTGTGGAACGTGTGGGTGTGTGGAATCTGCTGCCAGAGGTGGTGGTGGAAGCAGATATGATAGTGGTATTTAAGAGGCTTCGGGTGGACATGTGGGGGATGGAGGGGTACGGATCACGTGCAGGAAGAGGAGATTAAGTATAATCTGGCATTATGTTTGGCACCGACAGTGAACCAGAGGGTCTGTTCCTGTCTTGTTCTGTTCTTTGTTCTACGAAGTGTAACAAGATCAAAAACAAAAATTGATCTGGACCCAAAACATCACCTGTCCATTCCCTCCACAGATGCTGACTGACCCACTGAGTTACTCCAGCATTTTATGTTTAACCCACAATTGCACTTTTCTTTCTATCTTTCAAGGAACGGATCAAACCCAGGTTGGCCCCCAGTGCTCCTGATACTGAAGAGGAGGTTCAGGAGAAATTCTTTAGCAAGGTTTCCAAAATGGCTTGGTAGGGAGGAACTGCAGATGCTGGTTTAAACCGAAGATAGGCACAACATGCTGGAGTAATTCAGCGGGACAGGCAGCATCTCTGAAGTGAAGGAATGGGTGACGTTTCAGGTCAAGACTATTCTTCAGACTGAAAGTCATGGGAAAGGGAAACGAGAGATATAGACGATGATGTTAAGGCCAGTTTTGGAATGGCATCTGCTTCTTCCTATTCTGCAAGGGGAAGGGTGTATAGTGTTGGCTAATTGAAGGAGAGGGGTTAAATATTTTAATTTTTTTATTTTTATTTTTTTAATATTTTATTTTATTAGAAGCGAGTACAGTCATATGGCACCAAAGTGCCTAATATATATTTGCATAATACATTTTATGTACATCTTCTTATTTTTTGTTATTATAATAAAGAAAAATACAAAAAAGAAATTAGATAATAAAGAATAGAAAAACGTCAGATATATAGTGTGAAAAAGAAAAAAGAGAATGAAAGAAGAAAGTTGAAGAAAAGAAAGTAGAAAAAAGAGAATAAAAAATACAAATAAAAAGAAATAAGGAGATCATTATTTATAATCTTGCCCATCCCCCACCCAGTCCTGAAACAATTAGTTTCTATAATTGTGTTGCCCATATGATTCCAAAAAGACGTTAAGAATTGGTCTGATTTTTCTTAGGAGGAATCACATTTCTTCAAGGTGTGCGGTGTCCAACATGTTTGTGATCCACATTTTAAGCGTTGGTATTGGTGTATTTTTCCAAAATTTAAGTATTAGTTTTTTTGCCATTATTAAACCATAATTTAAAAATAAATGTTGTGTTAAGTTCAATTTATTCCCATCTTCCACTACTCCAAATATAATCGTTTCAGTATTAGGTTCCATTCTTATCTTAAATAGTTTTGTAAATATATCAAAAATATCACTCCGAAATCTATAAAGTTTTATGCAGGAAACAAAAGAGTGTGTTATAGTTGCGAGAGGGGTTAAATATAATGGAGGCAATTTAAAATATCAAAATCAAGGGATTGGAGTATGAAGGATACAAAGTGCACAAGGCATGCAGAATTCGATAACAGAAAGCAAATGAGAAGAAATGTAATTAGTCAGAGGCTGGTGAATCTGTGGAATTGATTGCCGCAGAAGGCCAATGAATATTTTTTAAGGTGGAGATTGACATTCTTGATTAGCACTAGTGTCAGTGGTTACAGGGAGAAGGCTGGAGAATGGGGTTGAGAAGGCAAGGTAGATCAGCCATGATTGAATGGCGGAGTAGACCCGATGGGCAGAATGGCCTAATTCTGCTACAATGAATATCAGGAAGGTTCAGAGATAGATACAAAGTGCTGGAGGAACTCAGCGGGTCAGGCAGCATCTCAGGAGAAAATAGATAGGCGACGTTTCGGGTTGGGACCCTTCTGTGGCTAAAGGGATCAGGGGGTATGGAGAGAAGGCAGGTACAGGATACCGAGTTGGATGATCAGCCATGATCATATTGAATGGCGGTGCAGGCTCGAAGGGCCGAATGGCCTACTCCTGCATCTATTTTCTATGTTTCTATGTTTCAGACCGATTGTATGGGGGAGGAACTGGAAGCTAAAGAAGACCAGGACATATAGGGCCGGCAACAGATAACATCAGGCAGGGTGCTTTCCCTGATAGGCCACTTGTTGGCTAGGAAGGTTCAAGATAGTTCAGGTTGGTCAGGACATGGGATACTCAGGGTAAACCATTGCCAGGTATCTCTGTCACCTTCAACTCTCCTCAGTGCCAGAACTGTGAGCTGCTTGAGTTTGAGTTATGTCTCCACCATTTGTCCCTAATACTTTGCATGCCTACATCTCTGCCTAAATTGCTTCATTAGTCATTGGGAACAAAACTGATGGCCGAGGTGCTGAGCAAAACGTGGATCTGCCTCTGACTCAAAGCAACACCTGCTGGTGTCATCGAAGCCCTGCAGTAGTCAACGGATCTCCATGAGACAGAGGCAACTACTGTTCATGACAAAGGGCAGCATTGTGGCACAGCACAAGTTATCGGAGTAGGATTAAGCCATTCGGCCCAATCACTCCACTCCACCATTCAATCATGGCTGATCGCTGCCTCCTAATCCCATTTTCCTGCCTTCTCCCCTTAACACCCGTGCTACTCAAGAATTTGTCTATCTCTACCTTAAAAATATCCACTGACTTGGCCTCCACAGCCCTCTGTGGCAGTGAGTTCCACAGATTAACTACACTCTGACTGATCAGTTCCTCCTCACAGCAGTAGAGTTGCTGCTTCACCATGCCAGAGACCCGTGTTTGATCCTGACTACTGGTGCTGTCTGTGTAGAGTTTGCATGTTCTCCCCGTGACCATGTGGGTTTTTACCGGGTGCTCCACTTTTCTCCCACACTCCAAAGACGTGCGGGTTTGTAGGTTAATTGGCCACTAAGTTGCCCCTAGTGTGTAGGAAGGAACTAGTGTATGGGTGATCATTGGTTGGCGTGGATTCTGTGGGCCGAGGGACCCGTTTCCTCACTATATCTCTAAATTAAACTAAAGAATGGCTCCTATATTTCTTGCCTGACTCTGCTATGGGTCTCACGGTTGGTTGGGCACAGAACTATATGCAAAGTAATAGCTGCTTGTGAGCATTAGTCAAGTCAGCTGATGGATTTGTATACCACCATTTAGTTTAGAGATACAAAGTGGAAGCAGGCCCTACGGCCTACCGAGTACACGCCCACCAGCGATCTCCCATATGTTAGCCCTACCCTACACACTGGGGACATTTCACAGAAGCCATATAACCTAAAAACCTGCAAGTCTTTGGAATGTGGGAGATAACCAGGGCACCCGGAGAAAACCTACGTGGTCACAGGGAGAATGTGCAAACTCCGTAGACAGTACCCGTAGTCAGGATCGAATCTGGGTCTCTGGCATTGTACCACTGTGCCGCCCTATGCATTTGGAGCAGTGGTTCTGGCACTGAAGATCTAATAAGGATTAGTGAAAGAGGAGTAAAAACTCACGTAGGTTGAAAACTGGCCCACACCAACAACTGTGAATAGATGCTCACACTATGGCTAGCTAAGATATACTGTAGAAGCAGTAGCAAATCAGTCAGCTACAATCATGGAAAAATGAATAATGGCCTCAGCTTTCCCATGTCTATCTCCTCTTCCAGTCCAATAATCATCGACATCAAGAGTGAAATAGCTGATTAGATTCAAGGTGTTCAGAAAGACTAGCAGTAAAGGGTGGCACAGTGGTAGAGTTGCTGCCTTACAGCGCCAGAGACCCAGGTTCGATCCTGACCATGGGTGCAGTGTGCGAAGTTTGTACGTTCTCCCTGTGAGTTTTCTCCTGGTGCTCCGGTTTCCTCCCACATTCCAAAGACGTGTGGGTTTGTAGGTTAATTTGCTTCTGCAAGTTGTCCCTGGTGTGTAGCATAGTGTACGCACGACCATTGGTCAGGATGGACTCAGTGGCCGAAGGGCCTGTTTCCATGCTGTCATCTTTAAACTAAACTAAAATGATGAGATGCTGTCGTGCAGCTGCAGCAATCATTTGCATTGTTCAAGCACATAGTAAAATATCACAAGTAGCTTCCCAAGAGCAATGTTGAACCAAATTTGTTACCAAGCCACAGAAGAAAACATTAGTATGGATGAAATAAAACTGGTAAAGAGTGGAAAGAGGTGGAGAAGGGGTGGCACAGCGGTAGAGTTGCTGCCTTACAGCACCAGAGACCCGGGTTCGATCCCGACTCTGGGTGCCGTCTGTACGGAGTTTGTACGTTCTTCCCTTGACCTGCGTGGGTTTTCTCCAGGAGCTCCGGTTTCCTCCCACACTCCGTAGACATACAGGTTTGTGGGCTAATTGGCTTGGTATAATTGTAAACTGTCCCTAGTGTGTGTAGGATAGTGTACTGCATGTGCTGGTCGGCACGGACTCAGTGGGCCGAAGGGCCAGTTTCCACGCTGTAAATGTAATGTAAATGAAAAAAAGATGACAGGTTGAAGGTTTTAACAGCAGAATTCACTGCTATCTATAGTGCAGGGACCAAAATCCTGATCACTCAAGAGGCAGGCATCTCCAATGGAATTTAGCTGGTTTAGTTTAGTTCCTTGTCACATGTACAGAGGTACAGTGGAAATGGTTTTTGTTGTTCTTGTTGCGTGCTACCAGTCAGCGGAAAGTCTACACATGACTACAATCAAACCGTCCGGTAGCCCATAACGTTATCCCGTGTTACGGTATTACCTATACCGTAACACAGGTTAAAGGGAATAACGTTTAGTGCAAGATAAAATTGACTGTGATAAGGAAGGCGAGACTTTCATTGCTTGGAGTATAGGTGACCTGACACTTGCAACTAATTCAACTTTGGTCAGCACAAGATGCGAAGTGGACACCAAGACAGTTTTTACAGTGGACACAAGTTCACCTGTACAACCTGCTCTCTTAGGATGAAAGCTCATTGTATCTTGTCACCACTCAAACATCTCCTCACTTCCACCAGTGAATGCTGGCAAGGCCAGAACCTACTTTTAGTTTGGATTAGAGATACAGCATGGCAACGGGCCCTTCAGCCCATCAATTCCGTATTGACCAGCGATCTCCACACAAGGGATATGGGGAGAAGGCAGGAACGGGGTACTGATTGTGGATGATCAGCCATGATCACATTGAATGGCAGAGGAGGCTTGAAGGCCGAATGGCCTACTCCTGCACCTCTTATCTATTAACACTTCCCTACACACACACACGGGACAATTTTACAATTATACAAAGCCAACTAACCTACAAACCTGCACATCTTTGGAGTGTGGGAAGAAACCGAAGATCTTGGAGGAAACCCATGCAGGTCACAGGGAGAACGTACACACTCCGTACAGACAGCACCCGTAGTCAGGATCGAACCCGGGTCTCTGGCACTAAGGCAGTAGCTCTACCACTACGCCACCGTGCGGCCTACTGCCCATCCTTAAAGGCCTTTGAGAAGTTAATGGTGAACCATTCACTTGAAAAGTAACACTGGTGAAGGTACTCCCACAGTGCAGTTGAGTAGAGAGATAAGTAATTTAAATCCAATGACAATACGTTTCCAAGTCCGGATGGCATGTAGCTGTGGTGGGGGGGGGGGGGGGTATGTGTACGGATACCTGTTGATCTTATATATTTGGCTGATAAGAGAAACAATATGCTGGAGTAACTCAGCAGGTTAGGCAGCATCTCTGGAGAAAAGGAACAGGAGGCTGAAGAAGGGTTCAAACGCACAGTGAAATTATTTTCATACAAACCGTCCAGTACCCAAGCAATACACCAAGAGTCCAAGTAGAGTTATTGCCATTCCTAAGCACATGTCCGATGAACAAATTGTACAGAAATAGTTCACTGATCCTGCATGCAAGAGATGCCATGTATTGGCACAATTTTCAAAGTCCAGTCCACACTCTAGTTCCTATCAGCAGTGCCCATTCCAAGCAAGCCCCAGGCTGCTGCAGGGCCTCCAGCCATCGCCTTCCATGAACGTATGGATCGACCAGGTCCCTTTCCTACCATGTCCACCTGTGTTCTCCAGTGGCACTGTAGCATGTTCCAAACACTGACAATAAAGTACTTGTCCTGCACATCTCATCTGCCCTTCTCATTTTAATGTCATGCCCTCTTGGCTTTAATGACAGCCTTAATGTTAATCCAGACATAAATGTTATTCTGTTGTCCAGTTTCATTGTACAATTGCCAGGCATAATTTGGGAGGGTGCCAAGCCAAAGAATTGGTCTTGATAAGACACCGTGCAACCAAAGGAAAGTATGCTTCCTATGACTTGATGAAAGTATGTACCTAGGCAAGACAATGGGAACTCGATCAATCCTTCTCCAGTTGGGTATTCCCCCAAGCGTGCACACTGCCATTTGTAGCCAACACCTGGTTAGTCTGCCTAGATCTACATGTTCTCCCGGTTGCTAAACACTAATTCCCACTCCCATCCCCCTGTCTGCCCTGGGCCTCCTCCACTGTCAGAGTGGGGCCCAGCGCAAATTGGAGGGACAACACCTTACACTTCGCTTGAGCAGCTTACAACCCAGCAGTATGAATATTGACTTCTCTAACTTCGTAACCCTTGCTATCCCTCTCTCTCCCCATCCTAGATACAATTTTACATTGTATGCCTCGTTGCCAGCTTCCCCCGCTAACAATAATCTACTCTACATTTTCCTTGAACTTCATTCCCTTTGATTTCTCGTTTTCACACCTTGCCCTTCCATATCTCTTGTTTCCCTCTCCCTTCACTCTCAGACTGAAGAAGGGTCTCGACCTGGAACATCACCTGTTCCTTCTATCCAGAGATGCTGCCTGTCCCACCTGTGATCTATATCTACCATATATAGATCTCAAGAATAATTCTGGAACTCACCCCAAGGCACTTATCTCTCTTTTGCCTAATGCAATTCCCTCATTTGTCTGCCGATGTTTTCTTTTCCTCAATGACATTTCATAACTCAGACATAAATGCACTTCCTATCCACCTAACAAAAATAAAAGGATTGAAACCTTGTCTTAGTTGTTTATTAAAGTCACAAACCCCGTTCCAGAGCTCATTCAACAAGTAACCGTCTTTAAATCCAACTTGTCTCAAGTCTGTGCATGAAGGAACTGCAGATGCTGGTTTACAGCAAAGCTAGACACAAAATGCTAGAGTAACTCAGCGGGTCAGGCATTGTCTCTGGTGAAAAGGAACAGGTGACATTTCAGGTTGAGACCCTTCTTCTCAACTCTAACGTTTACGGAATATCTGTGGAGATTAGGTTAACATATGATGAGTGTTTGACAGCACTGGGCCTGTACTCGCTGGCGTTTAGAAGAATGAGGGGGACCTCATTGAAACGTACCGAATAGCTAAAGTCTTGGATAGAGTGGACGTGGAGAGGATGTTTCCACTAGTGGGAGAGTCTAGGATGAGAGGTTATAGCCTCAGAATTAAAGGACTTTCTTTTAGGAAGGAGATGAGGTGGAATTTCTATAGTCAGAGGGTGGTGAATCTATGGAATTCTTCACCACAAAAGGATGTAGAGGCCAAGTCAACAGATATTTTTCAGGCAGACTTAGATAGATTCTTGATTACTATGTGTCGGGGATTATGAGGAGAAGGCAGGACAACAGGGTTAGGAGGGAGCGATAGTTCAGCCATGATTGAATGGCAGAGTAGACTTGATAGGCCGAATGGCCTATTTTGCTCCTATCACTTATGAGATGATGCCCACTACCAAACATTGATCCTCTTTTCCACATTTTAAACACATTCCGAGCAGCAAAGGGTGCAAAATTGTCTTTGTATCGTCCTGGGCAATAATGGGATACGTTCCTTATGCATCCTTAATTGAATCAAGATTCTTGACAGGAGTATTTGGAGAGACGTAATACGACTGGCTAGCCCCAGGGCTGACAAAGACATTGTACTGCAGAATTTAATTGCTATAAAATTTCAATTGGAAATGGTGAAAACAAAACAATTAAGTCTAAATAAAAAATTGCATTCTGGTTAAAAAGTAAGAGCTGGCAGACTGTAAATCTAGGGAAGAGATTCAGTTACTTGCAATGAGACATGACTATAATAGGACCAGTGGACCTCAGGTCTGTGCCCTTATAAGGTTAGAAGAAGCTGCAGAAGCACATTATACAGTACATGAGACTCTGGAGGCGAGTGCAGTCTTTGGTGAAATAGTTCCAAAACTTTTTTTTATTTTTTTTAAATAAAGAAATCTTTGTGTCATTGCTCGTACAGCAATTGAAATAATCCTAGGAAACACTCAGGCATTAATTATACAAAGATGCCATCAAATTTGTCAAGCACACTCCTTGCGCAAAGTGTATTTGACATGGTTTATCCTCGACATATCAGACGTTTTTAAACAGGAACCGTAATTTCTGTCTCTCTCAGGAATTCCGAGCAGGTTTAATGATTGGCACTTGGGTAAACAATTGGAATGATAGACATGCATTTCCATAGCAATTCTAACAACATTAGTTTTCCCCCCACCCCGCACCAAAGTCTTTTATGAACAATGACATCGTTTTGAAGTGTCGCAACTGTCAAAATGCAGGAAATCAGCAGTCAAAGTTAGACACAAAATGCTGGAGTAACTCAGCGGGTCCGGCAGCATCTCTGGAGAAAAAGGAATAGGTGACGTTTCGGGTCGAGACCCTTCAGGTCGGGAAGAAGGATCCCAACCCGAAACATCACCTTTGCTTTTTTCCAGAGATGCCTGTATTTGTTACAATAGATTCATGCTATAAGCAAAATAAATATAGACACAAATTTTGAATGTCCAGAATTCTACATCTTGTGCAAACTAAATTTAGTGTGAAGTCATTTTATATGGTGTTAACTCTTCCAGCAATGTCCTTAACAACAGCTCTGAGGATATAGCTCGCCAGGACTTTTATTCAAGCAAAATATGAGAATTCAAGATCCTCAAGAATTAGCAATGGCATTGACAAGACTACACACGGATTTCAGTATAGGAGTAAAGAGGTTCTTCTGCAGTTGTATAGGGCTCTGGTGAGACCACATCTGGAGTATTGTGTACAGTTTTGGTCTCCTAATTTGAGGAAGGACATCCTTGTGATTGAGGCAGTGCAGTGTAGGTTCACGAGATTGATCCCTGGGATGGCAGGACTGTCATACGAGGAAAGATTAAAAAGACTAGGCTTGTATTCACTGGAGTTTAGAAGGATGAGGGGGGATCTTATAGAAACATATAACATTATAAAAGGACTGGACAAGCTAGATGCAGGAAAAATGTTCCCAATGTTGGGCGAGTCCAGAACCAGGGGCCAGAGTCTTAGAATAAAGGGAGGTCATTTAAGACTGAGGTGAGAAAAAACGTTTTCACCCAGAGAGTTGTGAATTTATGGAATTCCCTGCCACAGAGGGCAGTGGAGGCCAAGTCACTGGATGGATTTAAGAGAGGGTTAGATAGAGCTCTAGGGGCTCGTGGAGTCAAGGGATATGGGGAGAAGGCAGGCACGGGTTATTGATTGGGGACGATCAGCCATGATCACAATGAATGGCGGTGCTGGCTCGAAGGGCCGTATAGCCTCCTCCTGCACCTATTTTCTATGTTTCTATGTTTCACTGCTCATTCACCACTGATGATCATCCAGGAGCAATCAGATTGGCTTTGCTGCCTTCAGTTTAGTTCAGGGATACAGCATGGAAACAGGCCCTTCAGCCCACAGAGTCCATGTCAACCATTGATCGCCCGTTCACATTAGTTCACATGTGTGTATAAGATCGAGGAACAGATAGGGTAAATACACAGAGACTTTTACCCAGAGTAGGGGAATTAAGAACCAGAGGAAAGAGGGATATTGTGAGGGGGGTGGGGAGAGATTTAATAGGAACTTTTCTTTCACATAAAGATAGGTAGGTAAATGGAACGAGTTGCCGGAGAGGTAGTTGATGCAGGTGTTACATTAAAAAAACATTTGTGACAGGTACATGGTTAGGTTTGGAGGGATTTGGGCCAAATGCAGGCAGGTGAGACTAGTGTAGATGGGTCATGTTGGTTGGCATGGGCAAGTTTCCACACATTCTATGTTAGCCCTGGGAGCATTTTTGTCTCAATTTTACCGAGGCCAATTAATCTATAAACCTGCACATCTTTGGGATGTGAAAGGAAACCGGAGCTCCCAGAACAAAACCACACTGTCGCAGGTGCTAACTCTATACAGACAACACGCGAGGTCAGGATCGAACCTGGGTCTCTGGTGCTGTGAAGGATCAGCTCTATCAGCTGTGCCACTGTGCTGCCATTTTATCACTCGTTCTTAAAGGTTAACCTTACTATCTATTAATCCTGAGCAATGACACTAAAACATCCATGTAGATACATTCTTTTACATCTTTGATGCTAATTGGAACATCAGTACAGATGTACCATTCTGTCCCTTGAGCCTAATACACCATCCTGTTGAATTATCTGACCCACCTCTGTTCCACTTACCCACGTTGGTGTTATTTTACGAGCCCTAACAGGGATTATAAATGGATTATGTGACACGTGCATCAATATAATCCGTTTGGTTGTACATAATCTTGATTCTCCCAGAGGAAATGGATTATATATATATATCTATCGTAACAAATAATGTTTTTACATTTTAAGTGAAGTGTAAAATAAAAACTATGCTACGCTATAGCTCTGGTTAATGGGCAAAACTCCTTTGAGGCCAATATATCTGTCTGTGGTACCATGCCTAGAACTAAACACTGTGTCCCACATGGTGTCCAACCTACTCACTCACAACATAAAAACCGAGTGGCTGAACCAAGCGTATAAAATAATATTTGATATTAAATAATCAATCAAATATCAAACTGACAAAATGCAAACTGTGTAGAAATCTGTGTGGGAAGGGACTTCAGATGCTGGTTTAAACCGAAGATAGACACAAAATGCTGGAGTAACTCAGCAGGACAGGTAGCATCTCTGGAGAGAAGGAACGGGTGACGCTTCGGGTCGAGACCCTTCTTCAGACTGAGAGTCGGGGGGAGAGGGAAACTAGATACGGAAGGGTAAAAAGAGCATAGAGTGAAAAGGACAGATCAAAGCAGACGATGAACGAGGAAATGGACAATGGTTCATTGTTGGCCGAGGGGGAAGGTGACAACGAGGTAGACAAACAGTAAAATTAATCAGGAGGACAGTGAAACTAGTCGGAGAACTAAGATGGGGAAGGATGGAGAGAGAGAGGGAAAGCAAGGGTTACTTGAAGTTAGAAAAATCAATATTCATACCTCTGGGTTGTAAGCTGCCCAAGCGAAATATGCGATCAAGGACTAATGAAAAGGCAATTGACTAATAAAACCCTTCAATTTATTTTTATCAGTTTTCTTTTTATAGCTATTTCTTTTTTATGCTGGCCCTTATTTGTTTTTTCCTTCACTTCCAGTTTCCCCCCCTCTCTCCCAACTACAATCAGTCTGAAGAAGGATCCCGACCCGAAACGTCACCCATCCATTTTCTCCAGAGATGCAGCCTGACCCGCCGAGTTACCCCAGCACTTTGTGTCTATCTTTGGTGCAAGGTCAGGTTCAAATCCAGGCACGTGGGGCTTTGACAGCAGTGTTAACAGATGCACCTCTCTGCTGCTCATTTTTAAATTGCCATCTTTTCTGTATTTGGAACTGGATCACTGGCGCACAGCAGATATGGCTAATCAGTATGGAAGGGGAGCACATGCTTGATCTAGATGCCCTCGACACTGCCATTCAGGGTACCTTTTGTGCATCTGCTGTCTTGGCGGCAATAGGGACATAACGTTCCCAGACTGGGCAAGTGTACTTGGTGCTAAAGGTAGGGTGTGGATGGAAGGTTAATTTACTGATGAGTGTGATCAAATGTTGCATTTACAAGCTCACATTATGTTGTTATTGCTGCTGGGTTAGAGAAAGAAAATTTATGATTAAAATTTTTTTTTTAATTTTTTTTATTGTATAATCATAAATAAGATACTTTCTACCTTGGTTGAGTGCTGACCAAATGCATTCCAATTTCTGCATCCAAACTGCCTGCTCTCCCCACCCTCCCCTCACCACAATCAGCCTGAAGAAGGGTCCCCACCTGAAACATCACCTACCATGTTCTCCAAATTAAATTATCAATCAAATTTTGGATAATCATGAATAAAGATATTTTCTACCTTGGTAGACGAAATAAATTCCAATTTCTTGGTCATAGTCAGGCCAAGAAAACCTGCACTTACAACAATTGGGACTTGAAAATAGTTCAGTTTAGTTTATTGTCATCTGTACCGAGGTACAGTGAAAAGCTTTTGCTGCATGCTAACCAGTCAGCAGAACCAACCAGTGAAAATGGCCACCCTGTATACTGCCTCAGTGTACTACTGCTATCAACTTGTACTCTATCTGAGATGCTTCTCTAAGATGTATCCAAGTGCTTATGTGTAATGATACTCCAGCACTTTGTGTCCTTTTTCTGTAAACCAGCACCTGCAGTTCCTTGTGCTTGAAGATAGACACACAAAATGTTGGAGTAACTCAACGGGTCGGGCAGCAGCTCTGGAGAAAAGGAACAGATGACATTTCGGGTCGGAATCCTTCTTCAGACTGGGGGTCTCCAGAGGGTAGAAGGCCACCCAGTGGAGTCCAAGAGGATTGTTAGAGATGGGAGAAGGGGTAGTCACCAAGTGGTGAGGACTCTTTCCCATAGGAAAAGGCACAGATGTGGAACGGTGGAAATCTTTGGTACAAATCAGCATCCTTCCTACGCATCCCCTCCGTCTACTTCTGTTCAATACTTTTATTCAATGATATTTATAGGCTCTCTGAACCAGTGGGGTTCAGGCAATCGGGAGGATACTGGCATTGCTTAGTATTTTATAAAATAATTCCACTTGCTAATCATGTCACATTGAACACAGGACCATTTTGTACCAGTGGATTTGCATGCAAATACATCCAGAAGTGGTGTTTTGAAGCAAATGATACAGACTCATTAATAAATGTCATCAGAACCACTTCCTGAATAGTTAATTCCCTTTTCGTCAGGAAAACCGCAGGCTTTAATCAGAGAACGATTACGAGACACAGGGTGCAAACGTATCCATTCAAGGACGACTTCATTTGTACGAGTGCTGCCACTCATTTTTTAAATTGCAAAAAAAAAAAAAAGTTTTTTTGCAACAAACTGCAAATGATCTGAAACGAGAAAGACGGGACAGGCAGCATGAGTGGAGGAAATAAGCAAAGTTAATGGTGTTTTGAGATGGTGGCCTTTCATCAAGATTGTAAAGAGACGGAGAGAGAAGCATGTGTTAGGTTCATAAGTTCCAGGAGCAGAATTAGGCCATTTAGCCCATCAAGTCTACTCCGCCATTCAATCATGGCTGAGCTATGTTTCCCTCTCAATCCCATTCTCCTGCCTTCTCCCCATAACCCTCGCGCCCTTACTAGTTAAGAATCGATCAATCCCCTCCTTAAAAATATCCATTGAGTTGGCCTCCACAGCCGTCTGTGGTGATGAATTCCATTTTGGGGGGGGGGCTCCGGTTTCCTCCCACACTCCAAAGATGTACAAGTTTGTAGGTTGATTGGCTTTGATAACATTGTAAATTATCCCTTGTGTGGTAGTGTATGTGGCGATCACTGGTCGGCACGCACTTAGTGTGCCAGAGGAACTGTTTCTGCCCCTAAAGCCAGAAAATGCTACCCGACCCGTTGTGTTACTCCGACACTTTGTGTAAACCAGCATCTGCAGTCCCTTGACTCTAAATGATAGAAGTTGGCATGAACATGATAAATGATTTTTTTGCCGTTCTCATAATTCGGATGCACCATGCAAAAAATGTCAGGAAATTAAGAAACACTTCTGTGTGAATGGGATCTCAAGAGCAATGATTTCTCTGGCCAAACGGCAATGAGACAGCTGCTGCATGGACTCACTGAGGAATCAAAAGGCTCATCAGGGAAGTCAGAAATATAAGAGCCCAGATTTGGCAACTTGTCTGGGAGCTTGGCAACTTGCCTCAGAAGGCAGTGGAGGCCAATTCTCTGGATGCTTTCAAGAGCGAGTTGGATAGAGCTCTTAAAGAAAGCGGAGTCAAGGGATACGGGGCGAAGGCAGGAACGGGGTACTGATTGTGGATGATCAGCCATGATCACAGAGAATGGCGGTGCTGGCTCAAAGGGCCAAATGGCCTCCTCCTGCACCTATTGTCTATTGTTTATTTCAAGGCTGTTCAACGCAAGTCACATTTGGTATTCAGTACTTACCTCTTCAAATTGTACACCCTCTTGGCTCAGAGTGAGGAGGTCTTGAGAGAAGACCACACGGCCAGGAGACTGTGCGATCAGAAACCTGCTGTAGAGCGTTTAGTTTAGAGATACAGCGTGGAAACAGGCCATTCAGCCCACCGAGTTCGTGCCAACCATCGATCTCTCCATACACTAGCACTACCCAGAACACTAGGGTCAATTTACAATTTTTACCAAAGCCAATCAAGCTACAAACCTCTACGTCTTGGAGAAAACCCACGTGGTCACAGGGAGAATGTGCAAACTCCATACAGACAGCATCCTAGGTGTTTTTGTACGGTTCGAACCTGGGTCTCCGGCGCTGTGAGGCAGCAACTCTATCGCCGCGCCACCGTGCCGCACGTGCATGTGCAATTATCACATTCATTGCTTACCATTGTCCCCCTTCACAAACCAGGTTATGGGGAGAGGGCAGGAGAATGGGGTTGAGAGGGAAAGATAGATCACCTATGATTGAATGGCGGAGCAGACAAGATAGGCTGAATGGCCTAATTTCTGCTCTTATAACTTATGAACATAGATAAACACACCCTCATAAACCGATTAAAACACTTGGTACAGAAGAAGTGTTTTTATACTTGAAAGATGCTAACAAACCCCTAGAATCGATACCACCTCTGTGTTAAATTATCCCGTGATGATCTATCAATAGATCACGGTGGCATAGCGGTAGATCTACTGCCTTTCAGCGCCAGATTCGATCCTGACTACGTGTGCTGTCTGTACGAAATTTGTACGTTCTCCCCGTGACATGCGTGGATTTTCTCTGATCTCTTCAGTTTCCTCCACACTCCAAAGACGTACAGGTTTGTAGGTTAATTGGCTTGGCGCAATTGTAAAAAATGTCCCTCGTGTGTGTAGGATGGTGTTAGTGTGCGGGGATCGCTGGTCGGTGCGGACTCGGTGGGCCGAAGGGGTTATTTCCACGCTGTATCTCCAAACTAAACTAAACATGCCCTCTCAGAAATATCTGCATTCTCTCTCTCCCGATGGGAAGTCATGAAATAAGATGAAAGCCATCAGCTCAGCAGGGAAAAGGTGAAAAGGCCATTTGGCCCACCATGTCCACTCCACCATTCAGTCACAGCCGATCGATCTTTCCCGCACATCCCCATTCTCCTGCCTTCTCCCCATAACCTGGGTTGTGAAGCCGGACAATGTTGGGCAATGAATGCGATAATTGGATTCTGCACAAGGAACTGCAGATGCTGGTTTACACCGAAGATGGACACAAAATGCTGGAGTAACTCAGCTGGACAGGCAGCATTTCTGGAGATAAGGAATGGGTGACGTTTTGTGTCGAGACCCTTCTTCAGACTGAGAGTCAGGCGAGGGGGGGAAACTAGAGAGATCGAAGGGCAAGGTGTGAAAACAGCAGACATTAACCAACTTAGTCCCTGATACCATGACCTTAAGTGCAAGAGTAGAATTAGGCCATTTGGCCCATCAAGTCTGCTCTGCCATTCAATACTGGCTGATCCATACCTCCCTCCTAACCCCATTCTCCTGCCTTCTTCCCATAACCTCAGACACAGGAAAGATATTGTCAATCTTGAAAGGGTTCAGAAAAGATTCATGAGGATATTGCCAGGACTAGAGGGTGTGAGCTATAGGGAGAGGTTGAGTAGGCTGGGTCTCTGTTCCATGGAGCTCAGGAGGATGAGGGGTGATCTTACAGAGCTGTACAAAATCATGAGACGAATAGATCGGGTAGATGCACAGAGTCTCTTGCCCAGAGTAGGGAAATCGAGGACCAGAGGACATGGGTTGAAGGTGAAAAGATTTAATAGGAATCCGAGGGGTAGCTTTTTCACACAGAGGGTGGTGGGTGTATGGAACAAGCTGCCAGAGGAGGGAGTTGAGGCTGGGGCTATCCCATCATTTAAGAAACAGTTAGACAGGTACATGGACAGGACAGGTTTGGAGGATATGGGCCAAACGCAGGCAGGTGGGACTAGTGTAGCTGGAACATGTTGGCCAGTGTGGGCAAGTGGCTGAAGGGCTGGTTTCCACACTATATCACTCCATGACTCTGTGACAAGTTGTTTGTGTATCCACTGTTCAGCAAAACCAGCTCCTTGACCCTCTGTAAATAGGACTTTGAAAGCTTTGTGCAATCTTTAATCTTCAAACTTCAAACCATTGCAGGCCACACCGCTTGACTTCTGTCCATCTATTTATTAGTCCCACTGGGACCAGAGAGCAGACCTTTCTAACCTGGTGCCCTAAGGCAAATGATACAGTAAATGGTCAGTTTTATAGATTTTACTCTCTCCAGCATTAATGGCACAGGGATAGGCGTCAGGGCAAGATGAACATTCTGCAAGGGAATCAATTGATGCTTAATCTTCTCACGTCTCCTTGGTGTCAGAAACAGAAGCTCATTTTACATCGCATTCTGCTGCTCTGAAATCGTACTTCAGCTGATGTATGAGGTTTTCAACTGTCGACTGCCTGAAAACTCTGGGACTTGTGGCTTTGTAGTTTTACCACCTTGATTACTGCGGTTAGATGCCTTCACGCAGCCAGTTGTTCGCAAGCACCTCCCGGGGCAGGACTGTCGTCTCAGTACTTCTTGTCCCACAGTCGATCACAGGGATCACCCTCTCCCCATCACGCTTATCTTTCCACATTTAAAGCTCTCGCTGCCTGCGGAAGGCACCACGCATACTAAAGGACTCGCCTCATCCTGCACATCACTCGTTTGTCCTTCTGCCCTCAGGAAAGCGTTACAGATCAATCAAATCGCACACCACAAGATTAACAAACAGTTTCTACCCCAAGGCCATCACCACTCTGAACTCTGCACTGAACATACAGCCCCCATAGGCAATATTTTGTACTGCCACAACACTATTGTGAAATATTGCACATTATGATGACGTTTTCTTGCCGTTTTTAGTATTCATTATTATTTATCGGATACATTGGAGCTCCGCTCAGGCAGTGCGCCTGTAATGTTGCTGTATGTATTTACAACGTCAATAAAGTATTATTATTATTATTACTTTCAGTGTCCAAGGACTGGGCAGAGATGAGAAACAAAGGCATTGTGGTATGAACACTTGGATATTAAGTGAGGTTGGGAAACTTGGCTGAGATGTCGTCACAGTTCAGTATCTCAGCTTCAATAGTTTAGATTAGTTTAGCAATACAGCATGGAGGCAGGCCTTCGGCCCACCGGGACAGTGCCGGCCAAGGATCAGTTATCCACCTTATCCCAGTTTCACAATTTACAGAAGCCAATTGACCTACAAACCTGCACGTCTTTGGTACGTGGGAGGAAACCAGAGCACCTGGAGAAAACCCACGCGGTCACAGGGAGAACATGCAAACTCCACACAGATAGCCCCCGAGATCAAGATCGAACCCAGGCACTGCGAGGCAGCAACTCTACCACTGCACCACTCTGTATTAAGGTGAAAAAATAACCAAATAATAGGAGACCAGGAATTGCAGATGCTGGTTTATGAAAAAAAATGACAGTGTTGGAATAACTCAGTGGGTCAGGCAGCATCTCTGGAGGATATGGATAGCTGATGTTTCTGGTCGGGATCCTGGTTTAAGGTCGGAGGTTTAAGGTGAGTGGGGAAAGATTTCATGGGGAAGCTGAGGGGCAACTTTTATTTTACACAAATAGTGGTGGGTGCATGGAACAAGCTGCCAGAGGAAGTAGTTTGGCAGGTACTATGGCAAATAATTAGACAGGTACATGGATAGCGTAGGTTTAGAGGTATATGGGCCAAAAGCAGGCAGGATTAGTGTGGATGGGGCATGTTGGTCAGGGTGGGCAGGTCGGGCCAAAGGGCCTGTTTCCACACTGTATGACTCTCTCTCAATGTGGGTCATTTTTCCACACTATATGACTAGACCCTTCCCAATCGAGAGCGTCAACTCCCGAACCAAACGACAGTGTTGTGTGACTAGCCTTTGTCGAGTTGCTCTGAGAATAATTGAAGGAACTTGGGAAGAGAGAGTGTCCCACCATTTCATGGTCTGTCTCTTTTCCACTGTGCAGGTACATGGCTATCATTCACCCGCTGAAACCAAGGTTGTCAGCGACTGCAACCAAAGTGGTCATTGGAGTCATCTGGGTGGTGGCACTGTCCCTTGCCTTGCCACAGTGCTATTACTCCAAGACAGAAGAGTACCCGGGCAGGGTGGTGTGTTACGTGGAGTGGCCCGAGAATGAAGATGACAGCAAAACTCCCGAAACCACGTAAGTCAATTTTCAATGTCCCCTCACCTGCAGGAGACATCCCGTAAGGGCCTGTCCCACTTGCATGCGATTGCGTGCGTTTGGCACGACCAACCGGAAGCGGAGGTCGCGCTAAGTTCGCGCGTGACATCATTTACGCATAAAAAGTGGGGTTCCTGGCTGCTATTCCATGATCATCATGGAAGAGATGCAGACTGCATTGCTGCAACAGCAACAGAGACTTCTGATAGCAGCAGCCCTCATGCTTACAAATCAGCTGGGCAGGAGGCGGGCCGATTGAATTTGGGCGTTGCGTGTCGGGCGGTGACGTCATCACGCAACGCCACGCCGGGCGGTGACATCATCACGCAACACCACGCGCAAGGCGTACGCCATCAAGATGCTGCGTACGCCGTCAACACGCTGCGTACGACCGCAATGCGCCTGCGTGCGTACGCGGACCGACAGGCCGCAGGCGCGTGAAGATTTCGGTCACTGCAGGAATTTTTGAGCCCGCGCTTCTAAGTGGGACCGGCCCCGCGCGGCCATACGGTGCCGGTACGCCTCAAGCGACCACGAGGTCCCGTAATTTGCGAGCCAAGGTCGCGTAAGTGGGACAGGCCCTTTACTAATCCAGGATAGAAAACACTCCGCATCCGCGCTATTGTGGGTGAAGGTTTATTTGTTACATTGTGCTTCCAGATACCACAATGTTATTATCAAGACTGAAGATACATTCATTGAAGGAAAGCAATCGTTCCAAACTTATTAATATCCATGGGCAGCACAGTGGTTCAGCAGTAGAGCTGTTGCCTTACAGCACCAGAGACCGGAGTTCGATCCCGACTACGGGTGCTGTCTGTGCGGAGTTTGTACGCTCTCCCCGTGACATGTGGGTTTTCTCCGAGATCTTTGGTAAATTGTCCCTAGAATGCGTGTAGGATAGTATTAATGTGCGACGATCGCTGTGTCAATGCGAGGGGATCACTGGTAGGCGTGGACTCAGTGGGCCACAGGGCCTCTTTCCACGCTGCGTCTCTAAACTAATCTAAAACATATCTAAGGCCGATAGAAAATGCTGGAAAAACTCATCGGGTGCGGCAGCATCTATGGAGCGATGGAATAGGTGACATTTCGGGTCGAAACCCTTCTGTCTGAATGAGGGTCTCGACCCGAAAAGTCACCTATTCCTTCGCTCCATAGATGCTGCCTCACCAGCTGAGTTTCTCCAGCATTTTTTAATCTACCTTCGATTTTTCCAGCACCTGCAGTTCCTTCTCAAATAAAACATATCTAAGATTGCTTGGAATGTCAAAACAATCTGCTTGTTCTGTCATTTGCATCTTACCAAATTCCACACCAATACAATGCAAAACACACGTATAGTTCTGCAAGTTAATTTTCACTGCCTTTTATAGTGTGCTTGCTATAGGAAAATGCAATAGCCCAAAGGGACACAGAGAGATCCCACAAACTACAGTCAAATAGATCTAACTCCAGATCACATTCTGATCGGGGTCAGAACATTAGTTTAGTTTGTTGTCACCAATACCAAGGTACAGCGAAAAGCTTTTT